>JADLZN010004586.1:0-43406 GCA_018155175.1 Sinocyclocheilus anophthalmus
CTTGTCACAGTGAGTGTCCATCCAGCATTTGATTGTTCATACATGCTTTTGGATAAAAGAGACTGGGCCCCAAAACATCTCACTCATGACCTCCACACGTGATCCTTTGTTTCACTGCTATTTTTCTGCCTTTCAGCGGCCCTCACTAGCCTCACCGAAGGTTTTTCTGATGGTCTGTCCTGGGAATTAATGACTGCTAATGAACAAGGGGGCCAAGGCCAAAGCAAAGTGGTAGGAAATGATCTGAGAAATTACAGTTCCTGTCTCTCAGTGCCTCCATGACCAGTGTGAACGTGCACTCTCTGTACAGGGAAACAACACAGATCCTCCCCCATCAAGCCCACTCATCCTGAACACATAACAGCCCAGACCCCTCACTCAACCCCGCTCTAACCTTATCATGTGAGCGAGCTGAGATTAGAGGACTTGGGCCCTCGTTCAAGCAGAAAAACAACACTGCCTCTTTGGCCACGAGTCAAGGGTGCTAGTTTAAATTAGAGCGCAGCCTTTCACACTTGACATTTAGTGTGGCACAGTCTATCTTCACCTTATTTCTCCTCGCCCCCTCCTGAAAGTCCACACCCCCTTGAGTCTTATTAACACACACAGACTCTGTTTAGGTTGGACTGGATTACTCATTAGACTTCTTAAAGTAATGCTTCAGTAATGGTTTTATGTCCTCTAAGAGGTAAGTAAAGAAGTCTTTACAGTCACTGCTGTAAGTTTTTAGTTGTGGGTCGGATGCCACCCATGCGAGACCAAGACTACGTCTTAAAGGGTGCAGCTGGTCCGGGCCTTGTCACCATCCCAACTCTTATTAGAGTGAGAAAAGAACTGATTTCCTTTCTTAGAGCTGAGATGCATTTAAAACGTTTGATTTTTAGTTGTTGGTGTTGTATTTTTGCTGTCTCTTGAACAGAAAGTGCACTTAATTGTGTTGAATGTGCACTTATAGTGAACTTAAAATCTTAAAAGTATGTATTAAAAAAATAAATTTCTTGAACATATTATATCAATGAAATAAAAGGCTGTTTAAGTGTATTTAAAGAGAGTGACTAAAAAGTGCACTTTGTAATAATGTCAAAAATGTTTTGCTTTGAAGTACATTTCATATCATTATATTCATGTTAAAGCCACTTATTTAGATGTGTTGATTAACATACTAAAGCACATGTAATGTACATGATGATAAGTTTTAACTGTAGTCTGTATTCACTTATTACTTTCCAAGTTATATATATTTAAACTAAATTGCAACTTCATCATTACAAATGTGTATTGTGTAATTACAAATATATTTAAATAAAGGACATACACGTTTCAATAGATCATTAAAGTATATTTTAGTTCACCATAAATACTTGTCAGTAAATTTGACTGTAACTATATTTCAAAGACTATAAAAGTAAATATGAAATTCCATATAAAGATGTACTTAAGTCATACTTAAGTGGTTCACTGGAAAGTTCAGCTAACTGCATTTAATATCAGTTTAAACTATCATACAGTTTTCATTCACTTACAATTAACATGCGATTTTTATTTCTGTAAAAAGTCAATAAATGAAACCAAAGTTTCCTTAAAGAAACATGGTCACCATTTGTCGCTATGGACATATTCATATAAACTATTTTGAGGGAAATTATTTAGTCTACATCACACTGAAATGGTAGATTTATAATAAGATTTAATAATACATTAAAATACCAGACAACATTATCAGGAGATAAATGAACAACATGCCATAAAATCCCAAAGAAAATTTCCCAAAATATTTCTCATCAATTTTGTCTTAAATGTTTCTCTTAAAAACAAATTCTGAAATAAAAATAGACACAAATGAGAGCATACAGTAAACATACAGCAGAGTTAAAGAGAGCATGCATTTCACAGGTCAAATCCTTTGATTCCAGAGGGACTTCAGTTCATATTTGACTGCAGACCATTGGTATCTTGAGGACATTTTGAGATATTGAGATTTCATTGGAATCCTTGATGACATTATACTGGCTTTTTTTTTTCCTCAGGAGAGAAATATGAGAAGCATGAAACTTAAGAAAACATCTCAATATAATTTCGAACAAGCAACTAACTAACAGTTTGTCATTTTACTTTCCTCTGAGATATAGTAATTGATTCTTTAAAAAATCTCGGCATACATCATAAAAACAGGAATCCTTACCTTTTTATAGCCTCTTTTAGCTTCTCCGGGATCAAAGCAGAACGGACTGCCTAACAGAGACAAACAAGAAGAGTGCATCGTAGAATCTGAAGGAAACTCCCCACTGTTTACCCCTGACTAGCTCGGCCAGTCTTCAACATCATCCCTTCATACCGCTCATTATAGCTTTAGCCCACTCCGGTTCAAGGAGACTCCGCATCCAGCATGATGACTCGTGTGTGGTGTGTTGTGGTGTGTGTGTGTTTGTGTGTGTGTGTGTTGTTGTGTGCTGTAGGAAACCTGGCAGTAATCCTGTAAAAAGTGTCCGCACCTCTGAGCCTTGCTGTAATTGGAGTGCGGTCGTTTAGATGAGGGGCTTATAAAGGAGAACATGAGCTTTACTCATCGCTGCTTTTCCTGCCAGGCCCACCCTTTTGTCTGCTGGATGCCAAGCATTGCTGCTCTCAGCTACTCTGTGTTTCTCCCTCCGAAGGTTAAAGGTAGAAATTTAAACAAAGCCCCTAACCTTAAGTAATCCTGCACCATTTATGCAACAGATATATGACACAATATCTGCATACTTGTTGACGAAAAGTGTGCTATTAAGTTTCTAAGTGAGGAAATGTACAATTTATGTCTGGCATATGATAAAACTTGCGAAGAAATCCAATAGACTTACGTTGAAGAAGAGACCCAAGCCACATCTTGAGATCAGCATACAGTATCGTAGAGACTTGTACCAGTTCATCAATCATTGCCTTATAAACCACTCAGATCTGCATAGCAACACCCAATCAAAACACCTTAAAACCTTCAGAAAGCTTCAAATCTAGTTGGTGTTATTGTAGTACACTTGCAGTCCAGAGTGTGACGAAAAACTAGCAGGAGCCTGAAGCCTAATCATGTGTAACCTGAGCACTTTTGCCTTCACCAACTCGTCTTATCCGTGCTTTTATGTAGTCATTGTGCAGATCTTAATCCTGTGCACAAAGAGTAATAAGAGCTTTGGACACAGAGTAGCATCATATCCTGTTGTGTTAGAAGAATACTCTGACAGAGGATTTGTTGCACGCTCTGCCTCAGAGCTCAGTTCATCACCTGAATACAGTGCAGTGGATCACAATAGAGTCAGTGTATGGGTATTTCACAAATATCACAAAGCTTGCTTGCCCGTGCACAGTGCGTCCATGAGGGTGTTTCTATGCAGTTACTAGAGTGTTCTGGGTGGTTTCTAGTTGCTTGCTTTGGCCAAGTGAAAAAACCTCATACCCAAGTGTCTATGATATTCTTGTTTATGCATATGGCTAGATATTGGGAAATTTATCACCCATTTTATCATCTTAAAAATCAGACAGGTTAGAAAAGTAATAATGCACCTTTCCTCAACAAGCTGTAAAATTTGAAGTGTCATTCAAATATGAGTTTTTAGCGTTAAATATCATTGTAATTCCAAAGTGGGTTAATAAATGGGTCAAAAATGTAGTTTAAAACGCATGTGCCAAGTTATGTTTATTTTCAAGTAGGTTTTGTATGGTTTTTATAAACAAAACCTCTGTGTAATTTTCTGCAGCAAAAAATAAAAAAACTCATGTGGCAATCCATTAGTAAAAATAAAAATATAGTAGTTTACACAACTTTCTTTATTTTTTTGTTTATTTTGAGCTATTTATTTTTGTATCTTTTAGGTTTTTCTTTTAAAAAAGTAAAAAAAAAAAAAAAAAACTTTTAACCAATATAATGAATTATTCTTCTACATATCCTTAAGTTTTTGGAGGGTTGTATCACTGAATTTTACAACCTGCACTAACCCTGCCTTGCCATCAAATGTCTCATTATCTGAAAGTGTATTAAATGGACATTTACTTGACCTTAACACGGTCACAACAAAAGGGTATCTTGTTTTTTATTTAAATTTCCTTTTTATGTTTGTGCATGTTGGCTGACCCCCCAGTTTTTTTTTCGAATATTTATAATATTTAAAATAAACTGCTTTAATCATAAAATATTATGCCAAATTACATAAGATTTTCTTTTAATTTTAATGTTATGTAATTGTATTCTATTTTTTCTTCATAATGAGTTAAAGACAGTTCTATCACCCTGATGTTTATTTATGTTATGCCCTCCAAAAATATCAAAGTGGATGTTGATTCAGAAATAAAAAATAAAAAAATTAAAATATATATCAATTGCATTTTGTATGTAGTCTAATTTAAAATAAATGTATAGTGCCAATCAGAAAAAAACATTGTGTGTCAAAAAACTTCTGGCTATGCAAGCTCAGTTTTATGCATTGTTGCATTATGAAATGATTCATAGAGCAATTCATAGTTCAAGGCATTGTTAAAATGTGCTCTTTAGCATTCATTAGAGTAAACATCTATGGTGCGTTTTTTTCTGTCAGGTCAACTACCTTTGAGTAATTTAGTTAGAGGTTGTTAAAGGGATAGTTCACCCAAAAATGAATATGTGATGTCTATCTGCTTACCCCCAGGGCATCCAAGATGTAGGTGACTTTGTTTCTTCAGTAGAACACATATGATGATTTTTAACTTTAACCTTTGAAGTCTATCAGTCGTATAATGCATGGCAATGGTAACAAAATCTATGAGAGTAAAAAAAACATGCACAGACAAATCCAAATTAAACCCTGCGGCTCGTGACGACACATTGATGTCCCGAGACACGAAACGATCGGTTTGTGCGAGAAACCGAACTGTATTTATATCATATTTGACCTCTAATACACCACTGTGTCCAACTGCTTTGAGCATGCGCACGGCTTCCGGTGCGTGAGGTGTGTACACGCTCTGGCGTAGTTTACGCAAGTGCCGGAAGTGATCTCTCACGTGTATACGTCATTCATTGTTTACACAGTGCACAGTCATTTTAGGTACGATGGCTAATCAAAATGGTTCTTACTTGCGCTTATCCGGATTGTTCGAACCGACTTAAAACTAAAAGATTACACTCTCTCGCGCGAACTCATTCGGAGAGTGGTGACTTCCCACGTATTCCCAACTTCTGAGCCTGCGTGGCCCCAAAGTAGTTGGACATAGTGATGTATTAGAGGTAAAATATGATATAAATACTGTTTGGTTTCTTGCACAAACCGATCGTTTCATGGGTTAGGACATCAGTGTGTCGTCAGGAGCTGCAGGATTTAATTTGGATTTGTCTGTGCATGTTTTTTTTACTCTCGCAGATTTTGTTACTATTGCCATGCATTATATGACTGACAGACTGCAACGGTTTGATTTAAAAATCTTCGTTTGTGTTCTGCTGAAGAAACACAGTCACCTACATCTTGGATGCCCTGGGGGTATGCAGATAAACATCACATTTTCATTTTGGGTGAACTATCCCTTTAAGATAATAAAGTAAAGATGCAACACTTTGAAGGAAGCTCTACTCGCCCCCTTGAGTACTGGAGTTTGTTTCCACCACAGTGTTAAAAGGTTCATTTAAATATTTTTTTTATAGAACATTATTAAATATGACTATATGACTCATATTCATACATTTATATTAGAAGTTTACACAAAACTGGTACTTACCACTCCTTGACAAATCACATTAAAATTCAAAAGCTGATTTTATTCCACAATGAATAAGGAAAACCTTGACCTAGTGACTTAATCGGATCAGAGAATGGAGAATGGGGCGCCGTGTCGTCCTCTGAATTGGGCTTGTATTGTGCTGTTTGTGCATTAATCTTTCCCCACAACAATTCAATGAGCGATTTGTTGCTGTGTCCTATGTGACACAATGCGTCTCATTCACCACCCGCTCCCTGTGTGGGAAGTTCTGGCTGCTCTCTCTCTCTCTCTAACTGTCCTGAGCGAGTACCAGGCAAATAGTTCCTTTCATTCTTTATACCAGTTGCATCAAACATTCATTGTTACTTCAGTTACATTTGTGTACAAGATCACACATGCAGATTTAATCACCCATTGTTCAGAAAGTCAAAGTTTGGTGAGTAAACTCCAATGTCATTGATTACGAACAAAGTCAGATTATGGTTGTTTGTTTGCCACTGGAATAAATCTCATTCTAATAAACCAATATGCACACTTCATATCTCCAAAGTGCAATGAAAACGAGCGTTCCTTTAAATCGATGACTTCAAACGTCTGGTATTCCCATCCTGCCACTGCCACAGATGGAGGGCAGACCAGTGGCTGCACCCAACGCCAGACCATGTAAGGCCAGCCAACGTGCCCAGAAATAAATATCAAAGATCACTGGGAGAGGGTGGGAGAAATGAATGTAGAAGGAGAGAAAGAAACAGAGCTGCGCAGATGTTTTTAACTTGTCAGGAACGCCGCCGCCGCTGCCGCTCGGCCATGGATGCGGTTCATATGTGCTTCTGGCTGTATGTGGAGGATCACAGAGCATTTCTGTCTGTCTGCATGCAGTAAAACCCCAGTGTAGTTAATGAGATTGCCCCACTCTACCACCACTTTGCTCTTCTGCTTTGATAGGCCATGTGGGCCGCCTACTTTAAAGGGGTCATATGATGCTATATTAAAGATCATTATTTCGGTGTAATGATATGTGTTTATGCGGTTTAAGGTAAAAAACCCATAATTTTCCACATACTGTACATTATTGGTTCTCCTCTATGCACCACCTTTCTGAAACACGTCGATTTTCACAAAGCTCATCGTTCTGAAAAGCGAGGTTTGCTGTGATTGGCCAGCTATCCAGTGCAGTGTGACTGGCCGAATACCTCAAGCGTGGTGACGGAAAATGTTACGCCCCTTACCATATTGTGCAAGCAGATATCGTTCTCTTTTGGAAGCCCAAACAAAAGAGTTTCGCTTTCACAACGAAGCACACAGCGCCTTCATGACTTGGCTGCAGCGTCAACAATACTACAGTTAGAATAAAAGTTACGCCTTCTTTCTTGCGTGAACATTTGGGCGGCATCTTCCCACATAGTGATGTAGATATGTGGGGCTTGTTAGAACGAGGCGTTTTAGGTAGGTGTGGTTGACTCTTAACTTTGATAAAGAATATCTTTTTTTTTGAGACTTTAGTCTTTGCAACTTTACCAGATCTTATTTATGCACCAAGAGCTTGTACACTCCAAAGAGAAAGGAAAAATTAAAAAATCGCATCATATGACCCCTTTAATGGAGTAGTCTAAACCTCCTGCAATTTTCAACACTTGGCACATTAATACCAAGTCCAGATGTCTGATTACGGGGCCCTAGAACTGCAAAGCAACAAAAGTGATTATTTTAAAGGGGTGAGCTTTACCTTGTATATTGATCACATAGATGCTGTTTTTAAAAGAAGACTAATGTTTCTGTTTCTGCTCTTCTTCATTCTTTGCTGGTGGAGTGATATATGTGTATCTTTTGAGTAAGGAAGAAATGCTTCATTTCTGCTGGTTTATTTTAGCACTGTCTCACATCCTTATTGTCTTACACAAGCTATGTCCCCTCAGCCAGGCTGAGGACAAATAGGGGCCAGGTCAGGGTGTTGTTGAAAGCATTATCACAGTCTTTTAAGTTCTCATTCGCTGTATGTGAATGCATGACATCCCCTCCTTCCACGTGGGAAAATGAGTGCCTGAAATAAACGAGAACTCATGCGGCCATCTAGTGTTGAGTATTGGAATTACTTCAATCTTTACAGGACAAATCCTCTATGTCCAAGAATTCGGTGCTCATAGACAAAATATCAGTATCTCTCAGAGTTAGTGTAAAATGTTTTTATTCACAGTATCTATAAACCTTATTAAATTAGAGAGCATTTAAAGGAAGCTATTAAATAAAATAATGATACACAAAGTTTAATTTAAAAAAAAACAGTGCTTCATTAAATGTTACATTGTCGTATGTGCATATGATATCCTACAGAAAAGTCAAAAGCTCGAGAGGCAGATCCTGTATTGTCATTCACCACCGTGAGGTAAAATAAGAAATAAATCTCTGGTGAATGCCAGATTAAAAACTCAAATAGGAAAAGTACAGGTGAGTAACGTTTATCAAGCATCTCTACTGTTCTGTACAAACTGTGATTTGAAAAGATAGCTATGGTATATCTTTTATCATTCATTACAGTAGCAACTGCCTTCATATTGCAAGAGGAAACATCTTATAATGTGGTATGTGCCAGATTTTGAGATCCCCAAAATAAAAATGAGAACTGTAGGTAAGTAATATTTTTCAGACATTTCTATTGCACAACTTAAAGTTTAATATGCACTGTATTAGTTTCTTATTCATTACAATAGTGATGTTCACTGCCCTGATGTTGTGAAAGGAAACACTGTATCCACTGAGGTAAAACACAACTGTGGTAAGTGCTAGAATTAAAAACAAAAAGGGAAAAACAATCACAGGGCAGTAATATTTCTCAAGCATATCTGCTGTCTATTGTACAACCTGTAGTTTGATTTCATACAAAATCCTTGCTCATTCATTACAGTAGGATGTTACAAGAGGAGATGCAGCCTGTCATTTGAGGTAAAATAAACTCTGGTGAATGCCAGATTAAAAATAAAAAAGCACAGGTGAGTAAAGTTTTTAAAGAATTTATGCTCTCTGTTGTACAACCTGTAGTTGGAAATTCAATCTTTTTGTCATTCACCACAATAGTGATGTTCACTGCATGTGTGATTCGAGAGGAAATGTGGTCTGTGCGTTGATGTCAAATAAAACTCTGGTGAGAGTCAAATAAAAAATCACAGGTAAGTCATATTTTTCAACCATTTGTTGCTGTCTATTGTACGACCTGTAGTTTAAATTGATACTGTGATCTTTTGTCATTCATTACAACAGGGATGTTCACTGCCTGGATGTTACAAGAGAAACACTGCCAGTAAAATAAGTGGTCAAATAACTCAGATTAAAAATAAAAAACACAGGCGAGTACGATTATTAATATTTCCGCTTGGTGTTGTCTTTGTTCAATTTTCCCTTGTAATTGTTTGTCTAGCCAAGGGCAGACTTGGTGATTTGGGGGCCCTAAGCAAATTTCAGGTACGGGGCCCCAACATAAAATAACTATGTGTTCTTTTACTCCTAACCCTTAATTTGCTCGCTCTCTCTCTCATAGTTTATAGCTTATTTACCTCTTAAGTAAATAATTAGTCAACCTGATGCTGTTCTAAAGCCATATCAGGCTTATTTTTTTCAGATCACAAAAGAAGAAATTATGTTTAAAGAAATGCTTGTACTTGTCCATTTAATGAATTGTAACCTTCAATCTTTCTACAAAAAAGATTCAAATGTTGTAAAATTATCCCATGCAACTCGTTCGGTATTCTAAGTGTCCGTAAGGCATACCGTAGGGTTTGCCAAGAAACAAATTGAAAATGTAATCTATTATTAAGCGAAAATCTCCAGTCATCGCATTTGTGCATTTGTATGAGAGCGCAGCAGTTCTCGCCGGTGCACATAGGAAAATCACACAAGCCAGTCATTTTGAAACATCAAGACAAATAAAATCATGACACAAAACACGATTCTTTCTTCTCTGAGGTTAATATATCCATTCTGAGACAGGCAGATAGGATTATAAAGCCTAGAAAGTGTGCAAAGAGCTATCCCTCTAAAAGCTGTCATTCACTTCAGTTCATCGCGATCTCACGACGTTCTGTTAATTAATGAAGCTGTCTACAGTGCACAATCAATCTCTTATTTACATCATAATGAGAGGATTCGCGAGCTTGCAGAATCAGATGGGGCCCCCTGATTCCCCGAGGCCCTATAAGCGGCCGCTTACCTCGCTTATTGGTTAAGTCCTCCCCTGATCTGAGCACATGGCTCTGTCTTTGTTTGTGTTTGCCATGTGCTCCTCTTGTTTCCCATTACCACGTCCCCTTGTTTAGTCCTTGTTGAGTCCTCTTTTGTCTGAGTGTTGTCACCTGTTCCTCATGTCTCAGATCCCTTTATATTGTGCTCCCTTTCCCTCTTGTGTTGCCAGTTGCTCTAAATATATACCGTGCCACTGTATTCTTCCTTGTTGCAATAGTCTGTAGTGTATTGTTAAGCTAGTTCTACCTGTTTATTCTAATCTTGTTTTGTTCCTATGTATCCTTGCTCTAGTTAAGTATTCTTTAGTGGTATCTGCTTTATCTTTAGTATTTAGTTTCCCTTTTTCTTTCCTTAGTCATTTGCCTTTAGGCTTTTCCTTTTTACTAGTTCCTTTAGCTTTTCCCTAGCTTTAGTTTTATGTTTTAATTTTATTCTAGTTTTTCTAGTTATCACTTGACTTTGGTTACCGCCTTCTGTCTTGTTGTGTCTTGTCCTGTGCGGTGGTGTGTCTTGTCTGTCTTTAGTCCTGTCCTGCAGGCTGAGCTCCCGAGCCAAGCAGCCAAGCAGCAAGACCTTGTGCTGTGCCTGTGAGACCACAAGTGTGGAGTGGCTTGTGCTTCGAGTTCCTGTCAGGCCTCCCTCTGCACTGCCATTACTGCTCACCGGCCTACAGTCATCCAGGGCTGGACTCAGCGGCCTCTCTCTCAGCATGCCTGTCTTCGAGCCTCTTCCCTGCTTATTGTTTGGACCGTGTTCACACCCTCCTCACCTTCTCTTGTCTTGTCAGCAGTACTGTTAATAAACCTGTGATCACTCATTCTGCATTTAAATAATTTCTCATAGAATCCCTGACACCTGTAGTTGGGATTTAAATCTTTTTTGTCATTCATTACAATAGCGATGTTCAGTGCAAGAAGAAATGTAGTCTGTGCATTGAGGTGAAATAAAACTCTGGTAAGAGTCAGATTAAAAATAATAAAAGCACAGGTGAGTAATATTTTTATGTTCTCTATTGAATAACCTGTAGTTTGAATTGATACTGTATATATATTTCTCATTCATAGGGATGGCAACTGCTTGGATGTTGCAAGAGGAAATGTCGCATCAGAAGGAGGTAGTCTTGAGGTGTGAGGAACTACCACATCACCCTAACCAGCCATTGTACTATCCACCGGTGATTCTCGTCTTTGAAATGCTGTAATTCAGCCCCGATCCTTCTAAATCGTTTGACTATATCAGGAATGACTGGGAGAAGTCTGGGTCAAGCAGGATGCAGCACCTCTCTCACTGTTCTGCTCCACTAGACCTCATCGGACTTCCCTTTCTTGTCAGATCTGTGAGAGGACAGGCTAAAAATTAGCATCCAGCCAACTTGAGGAATACTCATTACTTTTGTTGCGCACCCTGGTTTGTTTGATACCACAATTTGGTTCCCTTGAATGATGTGAATGCTGTTTTCTGAACTCAGGTGCGCATATGCAAACTGTTCCTGAAATAGTTTACACAAAGGTTTTTCAGACCGACTGAATCATCAGTCTGATTAATAGTTAGATTATGAGGTTGAATTTAAATGTAGACAGTGACAGGCTAAATGCATGAACCTGGAATTGAAATGCCTTATCTTTGAAGACAAATATCAGTGACAGTGCCTGTCTTCCAGATTCTCTGTTACAAACCTCTTTAAAAGAAATTACACTGTTTATAGTTGTTTATATAGTAAAAAATTGCCAGTGAATTAAGAAAAACGTAGATATTAACCATTTTTGTAATCACATTTCTTTGTCACCTTATTTCTAAGTGTGTTTTTGACCATACAATTCAATTTTTTAGGTGACCCTTCTGTACCAATCTGTATTAAACATGCCTGTAAACAGTGTTGGGGGTTACGCACTACAAGTAACGCGAGTTACGTAATCAGATTACTTTTTTCAAGTAACTAGTAAAGTAACGCATTACTTTTTAATTTACAAGAGAATATCTGAGTTAACGCAAGTTACTTTTTTTTCCAATTTATTGACTGACAGCTCTCCTGTCCCCATGTTGAGAGAAATCAGAAGATGTTACTGTAGTTCTAAAATAAATATAAATATGCATTAAATCTCACTCACAAAAAAAAAACCACACAGATTCAGTATTCCTCAAAATGAATAAAAATAATGCTACTCAGAATATGATGCAAACCTGCAACAATTAAATATGTTAACACAAAAATAATTTTTGTATTTAATCCCATTTTATTAACAATGTCTTTGCTTCTGACCTTCGATGATCCAGTTCAACCGTACTAATAAGCAAAAATACTCTAGACAAACATTTGTGTGTCTTTGTTTATTGCTGAAGTGTGTAGAAATGTCTTCTTCTGCATTCTACTGTACGGACGTAAATTTACTTTCCCTTCAGCCTGAGGCTTATTCATTTCACTTTTGGTGTGAAAGTCTTTTATATTTTCCAAAAATATAACTTTTTTATTTTAAAAACAAAGCAAGCAAGCCCTGTCCCGATTTTAAAAGTAACGAAAAAGTAACGTAACGCTTTACTTTCCATAAAAAGTAACTAAGTACCGTAAATAGTGACTTTTTTATGGAGTAACGCAATATTGTAATGCATTACTTTTAAAAGTAACTTTCCCCAACACTGCTTGTAAAACTGCGCTGAAGCTTTTAGCAGGTATTTTTTTTAACATTAAAGTCATGAGCTGAAAGGTTTCCATAGTTCTGCGGCAAGCCTGGGTGATCTAAGATTATTGTATAATATTGTAAGGATTACGTAACTCATGTTATTTGTAATGCGTTACCCCCAACACTGCTCATCATCCATTTGCCGCACAGACTATAATTAACTCATAAAAAAATAAATACCATAAACGTCAAATAATCATACAAATAAATAAAAAAAAACCTCTCCAAAAGAACAAACAAAATAAAGCATAAGACCTTTGTGAGAGTCTGCTGTGCCTTTGTGAATTTTGCACTGTTAGTGAACTGTGAACTTTTACATTTGTTGATGCTCATCATAAAGTGCTGAACAATTGACCACGAATTACAGTAACCAGCATTTTTTATTATGGCTGAAGTCGACATGGCCAGTGCGTTCACAAACCCAAGGACAGGAGGTGAATCGCAGCAGGTGTGGTGGCACTATCCCAGGATCTAGGACAGTAGATTTCCTCCAGCTGGCCGAAAGCCTTTCCCCCAGGCCGCTGCGCAGCCAGCTACCTGAACCAAGGTGAGACCCTCTGTGCACCGGGGGAAACCTGAATCTTAATGTAAACCGACTCATCTATAAATGATGGCAAGCGGCGATTAATCAAAATTTGACAATGTGTATGGAGGGGTGGCGGAGGTCAGGGGCTCTTTTTTCCCCTCGGTGCTTTGGAGACTCTGCCATGTTTCTTCTCACTGGTTAGTGAGTCACTATCACAGCAGCACAGAGCAGTGGCATTCACAGCCTCAAAATCTCTGTTTCATCTCTCCAGCTCTGATAAAATACCGAAAATAAAACATTTACAGGCAACCAACACTATGCTCGTTTAATGTTAAAGGAATAGTTCACACAAAAATGTAAATTCTGTCATCATTTAAAATTACTACTTCAAAACCAATCTGCTGTTGTTTTCTGGTGAATACAAAAGGAAGAATTTGAAGAATATTGATGCAGCTTTTTACCCTATAACAATGGTTCATAGAGGCCATGTCTGTCAGGATCTAAAACAAATGTATACATAAAAAAAAGAATAATTCACCAGTACATTTATATTTATTAATTTAGCAGATGCTTTATACTAAGTGACGCCTCATAAATCTGTTTCTTGTGTTTATATTCCATATCGGATCGAATGGTAAGGACTAAGGTCACACTTATTTTGGGCACGACCAGCTCTCACTATAAGGTAATATTAAATATGAGTTGCTTCAATAAACCGCCTAAGTTAAGTAATGGTGTTGTACTTTGTCACAGGGGAAGATTTTAGGGATCTAAAATTCTGCCATGGCAGAATCAGTCAGGCAAGTCACTTTTATTTATATAGCACTTTTAACAATAATTGTCAAAGCAGCTTTACAATATTAAATAGGAAAATAGGATAAGGAATAAATAGGAACAGGCATTAATATGTGCTTAATATAATTTATAACAATGAATATGCTAGTAATATGCATGCTAATAGCACTAGTTACATTGAAATTCGTCCCCCAAACTAAAGTGTTTGTTTAAGTGGTATTTAATATTGTGATGTTGCAGATAATGGATATTTACTGCTCAGTGATCCTCTCTAATATTTGATTGGAATATGGAGTTTGCACATGAAGCGTAATGGGCCAAAACTAACAACATGTACAGACATTGAGCTGCATCTCCTCTAACACATTCACACTTCAAATACAGCACTCTAGGCTACATTTGTCGCAGTTAACTGGCCATTTCCTTTTGCACTACAATACAATATTTATATATTCATACTTAATGCAGACTGTAATTGTGGTTTAATTAATTAATATACATTGCATACCTGGGCAGTCTCAGACAGATTTTTTTTTTTTTTGTAAGATTTATAGATTTATTACCTTTACTATTTGCCAATTGTGTATACGAAAAATAAATTAATTTAAGAAAACAAGTCTTAATATATTTTTTCTTCTCAAGTAATCGACTAAAGATTTAGATACTGGAATCATAACAAAAATACTAATTAAGAAAATAATTGCAGTATGTTGTGCCACAAACTGTTCCATCTTTGACAATTATTTATAAATGAAATCACTGTGTGTTGGTAGTTTGGCTCACAGGAGAACAATTGCACAATGAGTATTTCCTGTTGTTGAATATGATTGCATTTACAATCCAAGTTATGCCTGCCAACATTCAAAATTTCCCTATTATTTCATTATTTTAAGAATATTCCTTTTTATGTAATGCTGTATTATTTGGTGGCAAGTATGGTACCTTTTTTGTTCTTAACTCTATTCTGTGCCCAATTTAATTAACAGAGTCTGACAGAGAACAGAGATAATGCGAAACTTTGACTCTAAACATATACTGTCACTAAAAGGTCATGCAAAGGCCAGAAATGTAAACTATCAGTTTTATCTCCATAAACACTTAATGGCATGACCTTTTTGGGAACACGTTCTGACATGTTTTGTCATATCTCATTAGTGGCAGTGTTTATCTTCAGTATGTTGGTAATATGCAGAAGAACAGCTGATGTTTCATGGTATGGAAGGTTTGTGGGAGATCTTCATGCACAGACCCCACAGCAGCCAATCAACAACCAATATCTTCATATATTTTTCTTTCCAAGGTGTTTTGGCTGGAAACACATGAATAGCTGCCACTGGTAGTGCATAGAGATGCATACTAATGAAGAAGATATTTACAATTCTGGCCGAGGAAGAATACCTCATATTTCTCCTCATTTCCACCCTACCCAGCAGCAGCTGTTGCAATAATTTCCCAAATTGGCCATTGTGTGTTCAATTTCTTATAAGACACCTCCATTACCTCCATCTTCCAATAGAACAAGCTTGGCACAACCAGTATGCCATGTTTAAGTCCTTCCAACACTGTACATATATCACAACTCTGGAATGAATTAGGTAAAGCATGTTAACTCTTTCTGATTGGACAGTCATGTAATTCTGTATTTGAATATTTTTCTTTAATGAACGATAAACAGACATTTTTCCCTGGCAACCAGCAGTCTCCAACTCTACAAAATACAGCAGGGATGCACTGATAATAAAATTCTGCCTGATATCGAGAAGCTAATATTCTACACCATTTTGTTTCAATAAATACTATAATCAATCATTTGTGAATGACTCACAGTTTAAAAGTGAATTCAAGCATCAAAAACATGAAGTACAATATGAAAAAATGCATATTCATTTAAAGATTTGCTTAAAATTACAGTGTTATTAAATTATTGAAGTTTTACAGTAAAGGAATTTTAACTTTGAGTATTTATTTCATGATAGCAAAGGTAATCTAAATAATAAAAGAAAAGAAAAGAAAGCTTGCACAAATATCCAATATCGACCGATACCAATTAATACGAAAACAAAATCTGATATTGACAGACAGTAGTTATGGTACCAATATATATTTTACTTTCCTACTGTATTGAATTGAATATAAAAATATATCTCTAAATGCTAAAATGTGAATTGTTTTGTGGTCTCAATTTAAGTTAGATCCCAACCTTAGTAAGCCTGTAATATGAAATTCATGAAAAAAAGAAGAAAAAAAATCTAGCAAATTTGGCCAGTAAGATGGAAGTTTGAGACCCCTGCATTTTTTTCTGTATTGTTTCTTTCGTCTCACATATTAAAATAAATGATCAAACTCAAATCATTTCATATCCATAAGTGAAATAAATAAACATCTCTCTTTCTAAAATTATAACTGTACATTATGCCTTACATTTATTTGAAAAAAGAGTTTTCCATCATCCTCACATGAAACAACAAAGAACTGTGTTAATAGCATATGCACAGTTAATGTGCATGCTTTCAAAACAACTCCTCTGCTGTGACAGGAATTAGCTCAACCAGCCCCTCACAATGAAATGCTGTATTTCTGAAGTTATTTGTCACTGTCATGTCACTCATTACCATGCAGTTACAGTTTACCGATTACGCTTTTATCAAGTAAGCTTTGCTGTCAATGTGTGAAAACACATGTTAATTCAGTCTTTCAAACAGAACAAGAGAGAAAGAGAGCAAGAGGGACCACATGCTGGCTCCCAACTACATTAAGACTTTCATAAAGAAAAAACGACGGTGTGCCAAGAATGAGTGAGGTCACATCCCAACAGCCTGTCGAAAGCAGAAATGTATTACTTCACCTGAAAATCCGAGATACCTCCGGGGTCTCGGATAAGGAAGCATGTTGTTGTGAAGGAAATGGAATATTCAAGGAGTTCAGGGAAGAAAAGCAGAGCAAATAGCATTTAAAAACAAACAATATTTCCAGCTTATGCCATAACTCTGAAATGACATTCAGACACAGGACATTTAAGTTCCATCATTACGGTTAACACCAGATGCACAAATTACAGCTGACGGCAACTCTGAAGATTTTGACCCTTCGCTAGTTTCCCTAGAGCTCCTTCATCATTTGCAAGTCGCTGCCCTCCTCACAATGCTGATAAATAACTGCAAGGAAAATTACTTTTGAAAAATGAGAAACGAATGACCTTTTGGCCACGCAAATGCCACTAACAAATCCATGTAATTAGACAACCCCGGGCTCCATGAGGATAACAATTAAACCTAACCTCCAAATAATCTGCACTCTATAATCATGCAAGAGAAGTCACCCTCAATAGTGTGTCTTGAATGTTCTAGCCACATCTTTGGCTGGTTGGGGGGCTCTTGGTGTGGTGTTTTTGGTGTCTGGTGTCTTTTTTTGTTTGTTTCTTTTACTACTTTCTCTTTTTTCACCATCGGTGTTGTGTCGCGGGTGTCTGCGTTTCTGTGCTCTTATTGATCTCACTTGTGTTCATGGACGGGGTGCTGCGATTCTGTGGTGTCGCGGGGGCACATGTTGGTGATAGGTAGGGTGTTTGAGGCGGGGCTGGTCGGGGTGGACGTGGGTTGCGCGGGGGAGTGGGGGGGGGTGGGTGGGTGGGGGGGGGGCTAAGAACAAAAGCACAGGGAAAGTCGGGTCGTGTGAAGCTGGGGTAGTGGCAGGTGAGGGTGGGAGTGGGGTGGGGGCACGGCTGATGGTGTGGGGTGGGGGCTCAGTTGGTGGTCGTAGGTGGGGGAGGGGGTGGTGGGTTGGTGGGGCGGGGGAGGGACCAGGGTGTGTGGGGGTTGGAGATAGGGTGGTAGAATCTGGGTGTGAGGCGGGGGTGTTGGGGGGGTGCGGGAGATCATGCGTCAACAGCAAGAGGGTTTTAAGGAGTGGCCAGGCCGCTCATGGGGACGACGGAAACAAGCTGCCACCCGCTTGCATGAGGGGGGTAATGAAAACCGCGGCCGTGGGGGGAGTTGCGGCCGACGGGGGGGCCGTGGGCGGGGGGACCAAGAGCCCCCCAGGAAGAGATCGCACATGACCAGAGGCCGAGGAGGGAGTACAAGCTCGAAAGACGCCCTGGTAATGAGCGAACAAAGCGTCGCACAAAAAGGTAAGGTATGTTGATATACAACGCGCGCAAAAGAGGGCCAGAAAGGAAGGGTCAGGATGAAGAAGCACCCCCTCATACCGTGCCAAAGCTGAGCACTGTCTGTCGGCGAACAAAAAGAAACAGTTGAAAAGTCAGGGTTGGACCCATTGACTTTGATTGTAGTGGGGGAAAATATATTTGGTGTCCCATCGGAAATACACGTTAACACTTGGAATGACAGAGGGTTGGGAGTCACAAAGTTAAATTGGAGTACGAGACGAGGTGTCTCAAATCAGTGGTCTGGGTATTTGTTTGTGGGGGTGGGCTTATTTAAAATGTGCCCTTAAACGAGTAGGTAATGTGCGCGTGTGTTCACAATTTTCGTTTTAAGAGTTGTGGACCGTTCTTTGAAACGTAGAACTAAGCTAAATCTTCGTGGGGGTGGCGTGCCTTGGGGCACCTCAGAGGGTAGTTTTTGACCTTTCCGGACTGAGGTAGTATTACGGACTCTGTCCAGTGGGTGAAGAATCTACGACTGCGTGGGGGGGGCTCAATTGTGGGACATCACAGTCCTTCACGAATTGGCGGAAAGAACTTTTATTTAGTCACCCGCGGTCTGGGGGGGCTGGCGGTCGTCCAACCTTATGATTTGTCTGCTGTAATAAAATGCGTTTTTTGGAGGACGAGGAAGATAAGAATTTTGAACTTTTTGAACTTTCCCATAGCCAACCAAACGCCGCCGCCAGTGCCCAAACACTGGATTTTCATTGTTTTGAGACTTTTGTAGATTTCCCGGTGGTGGGTCGGAGTATGTTATGCGTTGCGCTGCTCTTTGAGTTAAAAGTTAGGGAATTAGGGGCCGGTATAGATGGGGTGAGTGGGGTATGCTGGGTGGTGCAGTGGCACAAACCGCAGCACATACACATTATACACATAATGTTTTAATTATATCTCATCTATAATTATATGCATTTATAATTATATGTATAATTATAAGCTTTTAGCGAGCTTTTGGGTATGGGTGTGTGTAGGGGGGGGGGGGCTGGGAATGGCAACACAAGGGTGGTCGAGAAGTAAAAGAAGCATGCTATAGTGTAACTTATGCTTTATCTATTTTAGCATAGTGTCCTCATAAAGCAATGAAATGATTAGGATTTTAGTTTCTTGAGAAGCTTTAACACTCTTCTTCATGAAGAGTACCATTTTTACAAGACTAGCTACATGTGACTTATTCTTGGTACACAGTTCAGTGGAGATGCTTGATGTTAATTGTTTGGAGCAGAAAACATTATTACATCTCGTATCTAAGACACCATTTGGTATACATTTAGCACTATAAAGGCACATCATATTACAGACATCAGACATCAGACATCAAATAGAACCTTGATCGGTAGATCAAGCAATCAAAAATGAATCCGATTTCTCAGCTATATTCTTTATTTCCCAAAGTTATAGCATCACAGTCTCAATCTCAAACAGTATTCCTCCTCAAGGTATTACAGCACAATATTTCAAAGAGCACGCAATCATTTTTACGTGGTATGTTAAAGGACTTGTTCCTTTTTGAGGTTCTTGCTTGCCTCAAAGAGTAAACAGCATAACAAATAATATTGGGACTGCTGGAATACCGTTTCAAACTGTAGCATCCAGATGGATTTTTTTTTTCCTGGAGCCTCTCATTTTGTTTGTTTGTTTGCCTGTTGCATAATTTATGAGACTGTCCTTCACTTTTGCATGGCTCCACTTCTATGCAAGTTTAATACAACCTACTTCTTCCACACAAGAAAATCTTGTTGTCGTCTTCCTCCTGTTTGTGACTTGATACGCAGCCACAGATGCCCTGGATGCCAGAGAAAAAAACAAAGCCAAGGTAATGGAATTGTAAAATTTCCAAACTTAACTGAAAACGGAGTATGATAAACCAGACTAAGATAATGTGAGATGCAGTTGAGAGAATAAGTGCAGTCTGTAACATCTTTGCTGTTTGTATCTCATTTTCTATCTACCTTGATGGAATATACAGTAAGCACACTGAATATAGACAAAAATCGCACATTTATGTGAGGATATATAGATTTACAGTCTGTAATCAGGCTGAATGTGCATTTTTCTGACAGTGTGCAGTTTCCCCTTCAGGAACTCGAGCTGCGTCGAAACGCTACGGGAACGCCTCCAGATTGACCACGCTCTGAATCACATGTGTAATCAGTCCAATGGATGGGCGAGACGTCACGGGTGGGGTGACGTAGCGACCAGGAAGTATAAAAGCACATGCGGTGAAACCGGTGTCAGCTTTTCTGTCATTCAGCAAGCGTTCTGTGTGTGTCAGTCTTATTTGGTGTTGTCTGTCCATTATCATTATTTTACCAATACGAGTGTAGACAAACATACGGCGAGAGCTGGCAGTATATTAGGCTGTGTGTTCTTCCCTGCCCGCGCTACATTTCGGGTGGGGATTCACACAGTTTGTGTGTTGTCTGCTTGGGAGCAAAACACGCAGAGTCAGCTGACTGCCCGCATCTCGAGCGTTTGTCACTGCGTATGCTTGCTCTCCGAGGGCTCTCTTTGAGGAGGGAGTCTTCACCGGCGTTTCTCGCGGCGCCGGCCCCGCCTTGAGTAGATCGCCAGTTGCACAAGCATCAGTTACACAAGCATAAGTTATGCCTAATATTATAATGAGCAGCTTTACTGTGGAGCAGAGCTGTTTTACAGTCGCACAAGCATTATGTCAACACTATTAAAAAAAGAAAAAGACTCGCGCAGTCAGCTCTCGGAAATAAGGGGCTGATTGTGCTTCTCCCCGCGGAACGCTCTGCTCCCGTCAGGCACGCTCCGAGGAGTGTGTCCGTGCTTGCGAGCGTGTGGTTCGGTCCCGCTATTGCTGAGGCACAGCGGCGATTCAGATCGCAGGGATCGCACGTGGATCTAGCGGATGGGTGTGAGACTGCTCGCCCTTTCTCCCGCTGCACTCCTGATCCAGCGCTTCTCTCTCTCGAGGCTCGAAGCCCAGCGGCGGCTTTCTCATTATTCTCGCTGGATAGTCTTCGTCTAAAACTTCCTGACGCCTAAGGCCTGTAGGACTTTTGTGGGCCAGCGCCCTCTGTGGAAGAGCGGTGTACACCGCATTACATGGTGCCCGTCTCTCCTCAGTGCCCTCAGGAGATCGGTCTGCCAACCCTGCTGGTGTTCCAAGGCGCAGCGGTCTCCGGCAAGCGCTTCTCTCCGTTACACGCCCGGAAACGTAGTGGTGCTAAGAGCCTCGCAACCTCCACGGAGGTCTCTAGAGCGCTCGTAGGGCCATCCCCTTGCCGGTTCGCCGCTTCAGGGCACCCAGCTAGCCTCTCTGATGACCCAGAGGTCAGTCTCAGAGACTGATTCCCTTAGTAGACTACCTTTTTCTCGGTGGGTCTGTACACTGTAGAGTTAGCTATAGAATCCAGTCTCCTCCACCTCAGTTTACTTATTGCCATCTCCACTAGGTGGGGTCCCGAGCAGGCTCTGTTCATGGAACGAATAGTTACCTCTTTGAGAAGGAGGCCATCGAGGTGGTCCCCTCCTCACTTAGCATAGTCTGGGTTCTACAGTCGGTACTTCACCATTCTGAGGAAGGATGGAGGGTGATGTCCTATTTTAGATCTGCGTCATTTGAACCACTCAGTCAGGCGACTGAAGTTTAGCACGCTCGCACTCAAACAAGTCATGTCTTAGATCAAGTCAGAGGACTGGTTTGCCACAATCGATCTAAAAGATGCACATGTCTTCATCCTTCCTCATCACAGGAAGTTCCTGAGGTTTGCTTTTGGGGGCAAAAGCCTACCAATACCAGTTCTTCCTTTGGCCTTGCACTCTCACCCCACACTTTCACAAATCAATCACATCGACGATTGGTTGATATTAGGTCAATCAGAGTGGATGGCAGTTCGACATCGAGATGTTGTTCTCGCTCACATGAAAGAGCTGGGGTTTGGACATAACTCCAAGAAAATTGTGCTTTCTCCATTACAGAGAACCACTTATCTGGGCGTGGTGTGGGATTCGACCACGATGTAGGCACGTATGTCTCCTGCTCGGATCGAGTCGATCCTCGTCGCGAGAGTGAGAGAAGGCCGGTCACTCACTGTCAAGCAGTTCCAGACTGCTGGGTCTGATGGCAGCCGCGTCCAACGTGGTTACTTTTGGCCTGCTGTACATAAGACCCCTACATTGGTGGCTTAGGACCAAGGGGTTCTCCCTGAGGCGTGCCTACTGCCCTTATAACCTGTGAAGGAACCTTGGTTCTTTGTCAGGGCCTGGTGCTGGGAGCTCCTGGTTGCCGCATATGCTAGCAACGGATACATCTTTCACCGGTTGGGAGCGGTCATTAGTGGCCGCTCGGTCCGCGGCCTGTGGAGCGGCCGCCATCTCAGGTGGCGCATAAGTTGACTGGAGATGCTGGCCGTGTTTCTAGCTTTGAAACACTTCCTCCCAGGCCTAAGAGATCGCTATGTGTTGGTGCGCACCGACAACACAGCAGTGGTATTTTATATATGTGGGGGCAGACATCCTGTAGATGCAGGGGCCGAGGTCCGGGGAATAGATGCCTCACCCCGAAGGGTGAAGCAGACATGGAGAGTTTTTTGGCCAGGCTTAGGTGGACTTGTTTGCGACTCAGATGACATCACACTGTCCCCTATGGTTCTCTCTAAACCATCCAGCTCCACTGGGGCTGGATGCCATGGCACAGACGTGGCCGAGGCTTCGTCTGTACACCTTTCCTCCGATTGTTCTGCTCCCGGGAGTTCTGGAGAGAGTGCGCCGAGACAGGGTCCGTCTTCTGCTAGTAGCCCCGTCTGGCCGGTGGGCCGAGATGGTTCTCGGACCTGATTCCCTCCACTCGAGCGCACTCCATGGGAGTCCTGTCAGGAGAGATCTCCCCTCTCATCTCTCACGGTGGGGCACGCCCCCAGCAGAGTGTGGAAGCTGTGGTGTGACCTCTGAGGAGGCACACTCATAGCTTCTGGTCTCTCACCAGGTGTTTGAGACCATCCTCCTCCAGAGCTCCCTCTATAGGAAACGGTACTCCTTGGGTTGCGGAGACCGCCAGCTTCCGACCCCGCACCTGCCCGTTTTGTAAGTTCTGTAGTTTCCTGCCAGGCCTGTTTATCATTCCGCAGGGTTGACCCCGACCACCCGATAGGTCTTCTGGGGCGGCCATTGCCGGACTACCACGCCCCTCTCCGTTGGGCCATTCATGGAAGACACCCTCTTCTTACCCGTTTCCCCTCGCGTATGCACTGAGCCGGGCCTCCGGCCAGAGAAGGCTTATGCTAAGAGTGTGGCTCATGTGCTATTCCATAGCCTTTAGCCCTCTGATCTCCTCTCCTTCGGGGGTCCGGCTCTCACTCTCCAATTTGGCCTTCGTTCACCCCCGCCTACTTTACCATCCTCTCTCCCTTATTCTCTCGCTTCTTCTATTCTTCTCTTTCCACTAGGCAGTATTTGTAAGTCTGGCTGCGTGGGCATACTCATTCCCTTAGCATTTCGACGCAGCTCGATTTCCTGAAGGGGAACGTCTCCAGGTTACGTATGTAACCACGGTTCCCAGAGGGAACGAGACGCTGCGTCTCAGGGCCATACTTCCGGCATCCCTGCCAGTGCTTGCTTCACTCCTGAAGCTGACGCCAGTTTCACCGCACATGCTTTTATGCTTCCTGGTCGCTACGTCACCCCGTCCGTGATGTCTCGCCCATCCATTTGACTGATTACACATGTGATTCAGAGCGTGGCTGCTGTAAAAGGCGTTCCGTAGCGTTTCGACTACAAAAGACCCCGCAGCATCTCGTTCCCTTCGGGGAACCGTGGTTACATACGTAACCTGGAGACGTTTTGTTAGCTTTAGACAAACAGTGGGTGTTTTTGATGATATTTACAAGTTGATAAGTTTGACTTTTGACTTACACTGTTACACAATTACACTGTCTACAAAATCAGTTCAGAACCCCTTGCAGGTGCTTTGAATAAATATAAAAAAACATACAATTGTATTATTATCTAAAAGTTCTTAAAACAAGATACATTTACTAGACAAGCACTGCATAAGGAATAGTTCACCTGAAAATATATTCAACCTCAGACCATTCAAAATGTAGATGAGTTTGTTTCTTCATTATAACAGATTTTGAGAAATTTAGCATTACCAGTGCTCACCAATGGATCCTCTGCAGTGAATGTTTCGAGGTTAACTCCATCATTCTGGCCAAAAACCAAGTTCATAATTGCTCCCTCCCTTCTTCTGAAAGTGATGTTTTTATCGGCTGTTTGGATTCTCATTCTGATGGCACCTATTCACTGCAGAGGATCTATTGGTGATCAAGTGATGTGATGTTAAATTTCTCCAAATCTGTTCAGTTGAAGAACCAAACTCATCTACATCTTGGATCTACATGTTCCTTTTCCTATTTGTTTGTTTGTTTTTTTACACTTGTATCAAAGATGCATGCTTTAAAAAGAAGTCTTAACATCTTACTCAAAGTTGATTGAGTTGTTTCAAGGGTTTTTCGACATTTAACCTGGAGATCTGCATTCATAATATTGCTTAGGTAAACGCCTAATCAAATTAGCTGCATTATTAGCCATCACCTTCTATCTGCCTCAAAATATTATAATATACAGTAAATAACCACACTGCATGTGCGGTAAGTGAATAGTCTCACAAACATGCATCTCCATTTGGAAAAAGCATTTGGGCTCTCCTCTATGGCTCAGATAGAGCGATGAGGAGGAATTTAAAATGCATGAGCTGGCTTTTTTCACATTCATTGTTCATCTCCTACCATATGGGGAGCCGAAGCAGGGCCAGAGGTCTCCTCTCACTAAATGAGCCATCTTTCTCATTGCATGCCCTGTGCCTCGCGAATAGGTCAAATCATGTTGCCATTATTATTTGAAACACACTAAATTGAAAAAGATGTTCATATTGAGCATGCCGCTTCCACTCTTCTAACATAATGATATATGTATAAAAAAGTCTTCCCCATCAGCTCAGGAGATAGGCTTGTCTATTTCTCATCCAGCCATTTATTTCGCTTTTTTGTCCGCTGATGAATTTGTTCAAGTGACAATTCCTGTCAGGATAATGAAATGCCACCCAAAGACTGTCCACTGCTTGAATGGGGACAGAGCAGATATCTTCCCCAATTATTGTAAAAATTTTCTCATGAAGGTGATCCATCTTTTTTTTTTCTGAGAGCTTATATTAGTTCACATCTCATTGTGGCTGTGACCCACTCTTGCTGAAGTCTGAATTGCCCCTTCAGCCAGACCTCTGTTCAATTGTGTTCAAATATAGGTTCTCTGCAAGATAAGAATTTAATGTCATTGGCTGCCCTAGTTAGATTAAGGTACGATGCACTCATCAGTGTTAAACTTGAACCTGAGTGTCTTCACTTGAAGATTGTGACAGCTAGTAGTTTGAAATCGTTTCATTTCAGGTCCTTCAGAAGAGACGAAATTACGAAATTACATTATTATAATGCTGCATGAGTTTTATGAAGGCTTAACCGTGAAAATATTCAGATTTTTAGACTTGTAAAATTACAAATATAATATTCAAAGTCTGTCCACTTAATATCTAAATAATGAAAGAACACGCAGCTCTATCATTTGCAGTACCCACTTAAATTAACGACTGCTTTCCTTGCACAGCATGTCATATTCTTTGTCAAAAGATTCAAGCAATATTACAAGAAAAAGAGCTTTCGTTTCGATCATTTTAATGCATCACTAACCTTATAGCCTGCTGGACATACAGACTTTTTGAAATGCATGGTGTGCAGAAACAATGACGTTTTATGCAATATTTCATGAGCAAGCCTGTAGCAACAGCATTAATGCAAAGTGTGACATTGCTTTTGTACAACATTAGCCTGTACAACATTTCAACAATCATCAAGTTCACCTGTCTATGCTGTGCTAACAATACAGTACATCCAAACAAAGAACAATCAAGTGTCACACTTCCCCGAGCAACACAATTTGGCATTCCTGAACAAAATGGAGTAAATGATTCAGGGATTTATTTATACTAAAACGGTCAATTCTTTGGTCGTTTTTGAATGAATCAATATTTTTTGAACAAGCTGTCATGGCAGCCAACTGTTGAGTGAATGATTTAATGATTTAATCATAAACAAAGTCAACATTCCTTAAAGAATTGGAGTTTTTAAATGAAGCATTTGGGCGAATGAGTGTCTGACTGCGTCCGAAACCACCTACTCAATGAGTAGGTATTTCATTTCATTAAGTACTTACTTAACGAGCGCTAAAAGAGTAGGTACTCTACAGCCAAATCTCGTTAAGTATGAATGCGATCCAGGCATCATCCGCCATGTTGACGTTATCATGTGATCTACGACGTTATAACAAGCGCAACAGATACGAGCGACAGGTTTAATTGATCTCTCTGTAAATATTTTGATGTTTTTGAAATTTACTAATTTTGTGGTCTTGTTGAAGAAACAGCTGCCCTTTTATTGTGATTGTAGTATAACCAATCAATTTTGGGTTGATTTATATTTTTAACCCTACTAATATGACCCACAGTTTAATCCTTAAATATATTATTTTTTATTATTAAAACCCCAAATCGTTATCTCTTGAATATGTTGTTACTTTATTTTATGTGCAAAATTTTTCATCCATAAGCAAAACCGGCTTAAATCTCCTGTTTTCCTATTTTTCTTGTTGAATTTCTCTCTTGTTTCATCCCTCCGGCTTATAAACAACAACAACAAATGCAATATTTTGATGCATTGATTATATGAATATTATGATTATTCAAAGATATTTAACCTTGTCATTGTGCCTTTTTTTCTGTGCATATAATGTATGCAAACTTTTTGTCATTATGATTGTTCATTGTTAAAGATACTAGCATCTTTCCCTGAGCTTGTATGTAATTATAAGTTCTGCAGTATTAATACAAAATGAACATAAGAGGGACAGGTGCACTAACACCTCATAGCATCAGTAACTCCACAACCCTACCTAGTACGGTTTTCCTCAGCGTTTGCAATATTTGTAATATCTGCACAAAGGAGACGTCGATCAGCTGCTAGAAGATCTTGCCTTTGGAGAAGACTGTTAATTTTACACTCAAAAAATGTATTACTACTTAAAAATTAAGATTACCGCAGAATGCATTGCTAGCCCACCCCAACACTTTATTATGAACAATAATAATGATAAATGCTGACCAATAATTATCAAAATGTATGCCATAGCTATGCATGACTACACACTAGACAAACGCAGCCAAGGTGAATACATCTCAATTTTCAGTCAAGTAATGAATTAATGCACATGAAACAATTATATTTTATTTACTGAAAACAGGAAACATGAATAAATGAGTAAAAGAATAAGAATAAGAATAAAAGAAAGGATACATTCTTTATGATGTATCCTCTCGAGACTACCTGCCTCAACAATGGCAGATGGGAAAGTATTCGGAAAACCTGTGTAGATTTTTGCAAAACTAATGTCTAGTAATGCATCAAAATTTTGGCAGCAAAAATATTCATTCGAAACAGCCAAAAAAAAAAAAAGGCACATGAATAAATCATCTCTTCCTGCTTACTACTAGCATGAAATAAACATAAATGAACATCAGAAGGTATGATGAAATAAACTGAAATGTATCATGTCTCATGTAATCACTCAATCAGTGTTCAACCATTGAAAGACGTCAAACAGCTTGTAAACAATGCCATGTAATAATGTTACATTTACCTGAAGAAAGCCATTAAATGTCCACAAGCTAGACAGTTAGCTAGAAAAGATGGTAAAACTTTATTTTAAGGACCAATTCCAGTGCATATTACTAGCATGCATATTTATAGCATATTAGCTGTTTTTTGGTGACTTATCAAGCACATATTATACCTTAGACCATATTTTTAGATTCCCTTAATCCTATCCCATACCTATCTTAACAATAAATGCACTGATGCAATTTTCTTGCCATTCCCGAGTTTCCGAATTTTTTGTAGTGTGATCTGCCGATACCGATTTGGTGCGATTCGGCGGATTGTTTTTTTTGGTTGTGTCCGAAGGGATCAACTATAGACGGGTGCGGTACAGCATGAGTCTGGGTCTGTGGCAATGACTTAGTCTACTTGTTTTCGTCTTTGTGTCATTATTCTCGCCTTCTCCCACGTCTCTAAGCGGCAGTTCAGATAATGGCGGGGTTTCGCTTCATGATTTGAGTGTGGTGGGTTGTACAAGGGTCGCTGCTTTGGCAAACGAGCTGGCCGCACAAAAATGTCAGAGAGAAGAAGGGGAGGGTCTCTAAAGTACAGGTGGGGGTTGGTCAAAGTGGGTGTTTCCTGAGTTGGAAGGGTGGTTGGGTTTTATTCAGGGAGGAGAAGTTGTGCTGAGGCATATAAATGTAGTAATTAAATGTAAAATAACACTGGATGTGTTGTTACATTTGATTACTTTAATTTCTGTAGTCTACATTGTAAAAATTAATACAGATTAATGCTTACCATTAAAGTTATAAAACGTATTCAGTCAGGAGCAGAAAATTATTTTCTTTCTTTTGTTCTTTGATTAACATGACAGACGGCAGCAATTTGGACTGCGTAGGGCGATATCTTTGGTCCTGGGTTTCCTCATCTGGAATTTTTTTGTCGTTACTTACAACCCATTGTTCGGTCTCTGTGTGTCACACACATCTCGGTTGGTCGTTGACTGTTTTTCGCACTGGGTCACGTTTGTCCTAAGGGTCTGTGTGTCTGTTTGGTTGTGGTCTTTATGTGAGTTTTTCCTTTGTTCTCGCTACTATTGGGATCATGGGTGCTTAGTGGTTTTGTTTACTGTTACATTGTTCTGTGGTTTTCGGTGGTGTGAGTGACACACAGGGTTTTCCTGGGGTTTCTGCAAGTTGAGCCAGCGGCAAGTTTATGGTATTTAGTGCTCACCAGCTGTTTGAGACTGGAGCGATAGGTGTTTTGCAACAGGTTCCACTAAGTTGATTCGATTTGCTGGAGGGTGCGCAAACGTTGGGTGGAAAGCGCGAAACCTGTCGGGAAGGCTAACAGAATGAACGCAATACAAGCACTATTTTTAACTGGAGCGAAGTGAACGTGGTGTGAGAGAAAGTCCGACGGAGAAAGAAGCGAGAATGCGCAGCTAGATGTTATTGCTGTGCAGCGGGTAACAAAACGAACGACCAGAATCGGAAAGAAGTGAGACTGACCGACCGATCACCGATCCGGGCCGATCATGAGAAAAATCGTCCGATTCCGATGCCTGGCCGATCGATCGGTGCATCTCTACTTAACACTTACCTACCCACGCGTATAGCGGCAAATAGGAGTTACGGAGTTGTAGTTTAATAGTGGAAGTTGACCTTAAATGAAGTGTGACCTGAGAAAAACTTAAGCGTTTTAGGTGAGTGTCTCATTATGTTGAATCCATGTTGAATAAATCTGTCATGAAAACAAGTTATTACAGCCACTGTTTAAATGTTTATATTTCAACAACAATCTGGAGTAGAAACATGCTGTAAATAGAACATATAGTTAATATAAACATTATAGTTTTTATAGAAAATTGCTATAAAAATTGCTGTATGTGAAATTTAAATCTTTGCAAAGAACTACGTTTTTATTGGAGTGTTGATTTTATTAAATAGATGTAATTAATTAATTCATTGATTGATTATTACATACACGTTACTTCCACAGTTTCAGTATTTGGCTAAATGAAAACTTGAATTTTGGTTTCTGTAAAAAAATCATTTTGGTGCATCACTACTAATATCGATTGAATATATTTTGGTCTGTTGGTGTACAATTTAATAGACACATTCACTCTCTCAATCACACACACCACACACACACACACAGAAAGAGACAGTGCGGGACAGCTGTGGGGTTACTGACTGGAAGGAAGGGGGTCTGGAGTCTCCGATGCCTCCTGTCCTCTCCGGCGGGGGCGGCAGATCGGCCTGAGAGTCTGCACACACTGAACCGCCGTCAGAGCCATGAGAGCCGTCTGCAGACACCAGCTGTACAGAGACACACAGAGAGAAACAATGGAATTAGCTTATCTACAGCAAAGGAAGTTAAGCTCTATCTATAGCATTTGTGACATGATCGACAATGTCTCATTTCACATGCTAACATGCCAGCATATACAACTGTACGACATTTTTGGTTTTTTTTTGTTGTTTTTTAATGTTTTTTGAAAGAAATGTCGCTCAACAAAGCTGCATTTATTTAATCAAAATACAGTCTTTAAAACTCAATTTCACATCCAAATTTACTGAACAAGCTGAATTGTTCAGCATCATTACGTCCCATTCCCTGTAATTGTTGCCATGATCCTTCAGAAACCATTCTAATATGCTGATTTGCTGCTCAAGAAACATCAATGCTGAAAACAGTTTTTCTGCTTAATATTTTAGTGGAAACATTTTTTTTTCAGGATTCTTTGATTAATGAAGGTTCAGAAGAACAGCATTTATTTAAAATGGGAATTTTGTGTAACATTATAAATGTCTTTACTGTCACTTTTGATGCAATTTAATGCAGTGGTTTCAAACCTGAAGTCGCGAGGACTTAAAAAATAGGTCCACAAGGCTATTAAGGAAAATTATATAATTGTATTAACAAAGTACGAGACTCGGTAAGAAGGAGGAGGGAACCTGCAAACGTGACTTTAATAACAGAATAACTCAACAACACAACGAAAGAAAATGCGGCAGACTCCAGTGCGTATTTCTGTTTTGTGCTCAGGAGAGCATCACGGTTTCTATCACAATGTGTTTTTACAGCGTTTGAACACTGTAGCAAACACCACGGCTCCCATGCCGAGTGTGTTTTGTTTTCAGTCCTGAATTTTCTTTGTAAAAGTAAGAGATAATAGGGGCAATGCAGAAAGAATTCGGCGGTTTTATAAAGCCATTTCTTAGACTGCGATCAACTGTAATAAACATCATGTAGCTATGCTTGACTTGATGCATGGTAAGGTGGTTGATCTAGTGGGCCGCGTCAATTTGGACAAAGAAAAAAATAGTTTCGCTCTTAAAAAAAGTTTGAAACCACTATCCTTTGCTGAATAAATATATTTGATTTCTTTCCAAAAAAAATCTGGGGGGGGGGGGGTGGGGGGGGGGAAGAGAGGGGGGGGGTGGGGGGGGGGGGGGGGGGGGGGGGGGGAAGGGGGGGACCCCATCTTCTGAACAGTCAATGGATATATGATAGCTTGGTGTCTATGCTTTAATAAACATTTAATGTTTATCCCAGTGCAATAGATTTCCATTGTACAAGTATGACTGTAAGTGTATAGAAATGAACTTGTATTAAATCTTAATCAAAAGTGTACTGTCTGCTTCGTTTTCTCCGTGTTTTAAAACCAACTGAGATCTGAGGGCACAGGGGGCATGTCATAGTTTAGGAGGGGAATAAATGAATCAGAATGCCATGAACCCTATAATAATGATCATTAGGAGTCTCTTGGAAAGAGAGCTTTCACATGCTGGAGAAACAGAGAGCCTCTTATACGACCACATCCGCTCTGATACATCCTGCAACACTGGCCACAACGTGCTGCATTGGAGTCCCAACACCACCCTAAATCTGTCTGATTGAATCTTCTCATTATGGAGGGGATATTTCAGGAGTGTTTTTCACCCACCCTGTGACTTCACTTAGATAATCCAATCACAGCCAACATGGAAGAAGACAATGTGCTTTAAGAGCACAGCAACACACAGAGAATAAGCAGCCATTTTCACTTATTACACCTTGGGAGATACTTATTACATTTTGGATGATTTTTTTATTTCTTGAAACATTTTCCATATTTTCCACAATAGTTAAGAGAAAAAGCTACACGAAAAATCTGAAAGAACAGCTCAAATGAAAAAAAGAAATAAATAAAAAACCGCAGACAGATATGCTAATATATAAAATAATAAATATAATACTTCTAAATAAACAAAATAGTACAAAAAAAATGTAAGCCTAAATTAAGATGTATGTATTTTTATTGTTTTGTTTTTGTATCTATTTTGGATTAAAACATTTTTTTTAACATGAACAAAAACAAAAATACAAAACTTAATGTGATGCATATTTATCAGTCATACATGAATGAAACAGTTAATAAAATAGGTCAGATTTAAATACACATTAACCAGGTTTATGTATTTATCATCAGTAAATCTGTTTTCAGTCTCACACTTTCACCTAACGTATTGCTTGTTTCACAGCTATCCATATTTTAACCATGTTCGTTTTTTTTAACTGAATAAATGTAATTGTTTTCACAAGGAACAGATTTATGCTGATGCTAAGCAGTTTGCAAATAAATGCATTTTGAAAATATGGTTACTTAAAATCAAATAGATGCAAATAGTTAATAATAAACTATGCCATGATTTTAAGAGTGAAGTGTGAAGTGATTTATTTATGTATAACAAATATGCATCACATTTATTTTATTAGCTAGTTAAATGGATGGAAATTTTATATGCAATTCGAATACATAAATCTTATATTTATGTATTTGAGAAATGTGGCAATCCAAAAAGATGTCCATATCTTTTATAACTTGTTTTTTACATTACATATAAGCAATTTCAAGGGGTCAGGGTATGATATTATTTCAATTTTTCCTTTCTCTTTGGAGTGTTACAAGCTCTTGGTGCATAAAGAAGATCTGTAAAGGTTCAAAGACTAAAGTCTAAAATCCAAAGAAATATTCTTTATAACAGTAAAATAAAGAATTCAGCCACACCCAATACCTAAAAAGGCTCGTTCTAACCCCCCCACAGGGTTCACATCACGATGTGGGGGGAGATTTTGCAGAACGCCGCCCAATGTTCATGCAAATAAAGAAGGCCGTACCTTTTATTCCTCGCTGTAGTATTGTTTGTTTGTCAACCGCCACCATGTCGTGCGCGAAGAAGTGTTGTGAAAGCGAAACTACTTTGTTTGGTCTTCCAAAAGAGGACGATATCCGCTTCGTCATGCCTGGAGCTGATCCGTGCTGGTCGCTGAGGAAATACATCAACTTTGCGCTGTGGATCGCCGGATCGGCTTTCACCGTGGACGAAGCGGAGTCCAGCCCGGGGTCGTCACATGTGGTTGCCGCAAGCCCGCCGGACGCTCCTTCGTCGAATCCACCGGCCGCGCCGTTCTCAAACAGAAAGCAAGGGGGGAAACCAGCCCGGCCCGCGCCACCGCCGCCGCTCACTCCAAGCCGGCCTCCGCATACGTTTAGGCCGTGGTGTGTGATGGCTTTTGCGTTGAAAGCGAAACTTCTTTGTTTGGTCTTCCAAAAGAGGACACGACTAGAAATCAGTGTTAAGTTGTATTTACAACACTGTTCCAGAACACTTCAACCCAAATATTCGGATGTGTGCAGCACATTTTATGGAGGACTGTTTCCTGATCCTGGTAGAGTAGACTACAATGCCGGCTGTTCTGACTCACAGACTGTAAGTACGTTTTTTTATATTTAAAGAATTTGCCACTGACAATTCAAACGTGAGTTTTTTGGGCAGTGTAGAGTAGGTTTTGTTGTTTGTCATTTCTCTGATCACGAATGCAGACATGGTTTTATGTTACGCTCCGGCCTGACACGGCATCACAGTATGGTAAGGGGCGTAACATTTCCGTCACACGCTTGAGGTATTCGGCCAATCACAACGCACTGGATAGCTGGCCAATCAGAGCACACCTCGCTTTTCAGACCGATGATTTTTGTAAAAATCGACGCGTTTCAGAAAGTGTTTTTTTTGAACCTTAAAACCGCATAAACACATTTCATTACAAAAATACACAAAATAATGTTATTTTTAGCAACAACATCATATGACCCCTTTAAATAGGACCAAAGCAAATATCACCTTATTCCAACTCCTAACCAAGGGGGCCTCGATCACTAGTCTACCACAATAAATTGCTTTTTTTTGGCAGCAAATGTTAATTTCCTGTTGGCATACTCAAATGGAATGACACTAGATCTAATTCTAATTGATGGATGCCAAATATTAAATGACTACTCCCAGGGGCTGAAAGCAGTGCCGTACTGCTCTGGCCACTAGATGGCCCTGCAGCACACTTGCGTTGCTCTTTCGAAGCCTGCGAGTTCTTTGACGGACAGAGCCAAGTCCCTCCCTGCCAAAAAGCTTCCACAGGTTCAGCTCTGCATGGGAAAGCTGCTGGTGTGAATCTGAAACGGGGGCAGTAAGAGGACGTGCATACTTCCCTACACCCAGGTTCCTGCCTCTTCTGGCCACTGCATTGGAAAAGCACATCTGAAGATGGCAGGGAGTAAAGCAGCAACAAAGAGCACACCTTGTGTTTCTCTCTGGAACGGGAGATTTGAGAGATGGGAATCTGGCTACGCAGCCTCTCTCTCTGTGTGTATGTGTGCTTAGTTTGTTTCTCTTGGCCAACAAAACAGGGTGTGTGTGTGTGTCTGGAAAAGAGTCAATCAGAGCAAGTCTGACTATATAGAATAAAAATAATAGGGAATGTGAGAGTGTGTTACTTACATGTGCGTTCATCTGTAAATTATACAGCGGAATGTAAGTGCATTGAAATTGTGCAACCAGGTGTGAGTCAGTGCCTCTGGTCAGAGAAAAGAGAGAGATGAGAGTGAGAGAGAGTGTGTGTGTGTACAGGTTATACATGTTCTTGCCTTTAAAGCCAAAATTAAATGGTGTTTAAAACCTATTTCTGTAATGTGATGTATTTCAGGATATCAACATGAAGAAACTACAGTACATATTAAATGCAATAGGTCAAAATAAAGAGTGCTTTTTCATCATAATTTCTTCTATTGTCTTTGAAATATTGTTCAAATGTACTGACAAGCATTTATGGTAAACTAATGTAATTTCTATTGAAACTTTTATGTCATGTATTTAAATGTAATTGCAATTGCGTATTTGTAATGATGAAGTTGCAATTTATTACATTTAAAATATATTAACTTTAAAATTTGAATAACATGATGAAAGATTATTTAAAAAATATTTAAAATGTACTTTATAGTAAAACATTTAATTGAACATTATTGCCAAGTTCACTTTTTAAAAGTGTACAAAAGTGCTAAGAAATATACAGTAGTTATATAAGTGAACTCTAAGTGCATTTAAGAGATCTTTTATTTCAAATTGTATAAAAATCTTTATGTGCACAGGACGGACATTAGTCGAGCCGAGTGACAGAAAGATGGAGATGGCGGATAAAAAACAAAAGAGGAAAACGTCTGCGGAACAAAAGAAGGCTTAATGCAAGAAGTAGGACCCGTGTAAATATCTGATCAGCTTTCCAGCGCTGGAGAGAACTCAAGGAGCGAAAGGCCTGCGATCGGACGCCGAGGTTGCTTTGTTTCTTCTCGATAGATGAGTAACACCGTGTCTGCGCCGCAACAGCTAAAGTCTGTCTAGTACAGTGTTTCCCAACCTTTTTTTAGTCGCGGCACCCTTTGGAAATTTTAACAAACTTGTGGCACCCTACAAAATGAATTTTGTCACAATATTTGAATTTCTAACTTCGATATGATAATTTGAAAAGTATAGATATTCGGTACAGCAGGGAAGAACTGCAGAATATAATGTCATACAGATTTTTTTATATATTTTTTTTTTTGTCCATCAATGGTGGCAATCAATAGACTAATTTCTAATGAAGATACCAATTTATATGACAGATTTTAATGTAGGCTTTTATTCATATGTAAACTTTGTTTAATTACCATTATAACTAGCTATTCTCACAAATTTTTGCTCACTCAGTGGTTTTTTTTATTTTACAGTGGGGTAATTTTGTTGCAGTAGCACGAGATAGCTTGATTTCAAACTTTGAATTGAATAAAAAATGACAAGTAAGCAGTCAGTAATAAAATAAGAACAAATAAAGAAATTAATAATGATAGCAAAAATAAAAAATAACGACATGCCTTCGAATTAAATAAATAGCTTTTAGTTTTTCAGGTAGGTCTAACAGTAGGGTTTTTTTTTTTTTTTTTTACCAATTATCCAAATAATGTTCTAGAAAGCTATTATTATCAGAACACGTGAGCATAACATAGCTGTTAGCAGATGAATGAATGAGAGGGCAGTGTTACCAGAGTTGCCCATATACCCCATATACACCATGTTACAGCACAGTAGGGCTATTGCAGACAGAAACAATACTGTACTACATCGATGTTTCCTGTCGGCTCGTTTTTTGAGTGGACTTTGCTGTTCCGATGAGCATGAACGGTATACGAGTGGAGCGGCTGAGCGGAGCGCACACGCATAGAGCGGGATAATACACAGAGCGTCACACCACGTGAAAGTGAAACCTGAGCGGTGAACTAATTTCCGGCAGCCGAAATTTCGGTGCATCTCTAATTATTGGCGACATTAGACATGGATATTACATAATAGATGCTTTTTAAAAAACATTTTAGCAATTTAAAAATATTAAAAAAATATTTTTTACCCCTGCTCTCGACAGACTGCACCCCGGTTGGGAAACACTGCTCTAAACAATGACGCGACAAGAGCGACCAGTTGAAAATCATTGGAAATTTGGTGTCAATACTCCTGAATGAACCAGTCAAGCAGTTTTTGCTTTGTTTCACAGAACTAATCGTTGCCTGGGTTGCTTACATATGTGAGGGGTGGAGCTATCAAAATGGAGGTGAGACACTTTTGGGGTAGGGGTGTGTTTGTTTTCGTGATTTCAAATGTCAACATTGGCTAACAGAAATCACTTACCCCACCTTTAAAAAAACAAACAATCATAGTGGAAGTGAAGGCAGCCAGTCAAGTTAATTTTTTTACTAGTAAACTGATTTCCACTTTAATAAAAAAAAATATATATATATAACAAACATGATTAATGTAACCATTTTTAAGGAAAAAGGTTGTTTTGTTATAGCTTTTGGAGCAAGGATGCCGACCATCTTGCAGTACCACAGCTTGTGACGTCATGGGGTTGATTTGCTCCATTAGCCATCAGTTTCTTAAATAATGTAAACTTGACTGACTGTTTCACTTCCACTTCCTCTTTAAGTTCAACTAATTGCTTTTAATATAAATTTAAACTATAGTACATTTTCATTTAATTACATTCAGTTCACACTTAAGTATATTCTCTCGCGTGTCCTCTAAGACAGACAGCAAGGAGCAGATGTTTTTGTCTCCTTGCGCTCAATATAAACGGATCCAAACACACACTCATGCTGACTGACTGATCTCTGATCTACTGTGCTCAGAGACTCCCTCACGCCTGGGCCTTCTAATCAAAACTTTACCAGCAACATCGAGACGCAGGGCCCTGTTACATTCTGAAGTTAATGAAACACAAGCAGGAGAAATGAGATGAGGGAAGATCTGTGTGTGTGTGTGTGGGTGTGTTGTTTTGTGGTGTTGTTTGTGTATGTGTTGTGTGTGTGTGGGTGTGTTTGTGTGTGTGTGTGTTTTTGTTTTGTGTGTGTGTGTGTGTGTAATGTGTGTGTGTGTGTGTGTGTGTTTGTGTGTGGGGTGTGTGTATGTGTTATTTTGTGTTTGTGTGTGTGTGTGTGTGTGGTTGTGGTGTGTGTATTTGTGGTGTGTGTGTGTGTGTGTGTGTGTGTGTGTGTGTTATCGCTAACGGGGGGGTCCACCCATGACACAACACGTCCGTTGAAACACGGTAGTTTGGCGTTGTCATCAGATATCTCCTCCTTCACCACCCTGCAGAGACATAAAGAAACAACAGGTCTATTAAAATGTTTCACCAGAATAACAAATAAACATGAGTTTCACTCGAAATATAAAAGAAAGCATTGTGGTCTGTTGTCACGGATAACAAAATCCTCTTTGATTTTTGCTTAATCGTTTAAACCAGTAATATGGTTTTGTTCGAGAGCAACTATAATAAGAATACATAAAGAAACTAGACTGAAGAAAATGTCAGTGTTGCCTTTGCTATGCATTGCTATGGTGAATTTATTCTGGTTGCTAGGGTGTTCTTTGTGGTTGTTAGGGCATTGCTAGGTGGTTGCTAAGGTGTTATAAGTGGTTGTTAGCGCAAAGAGTTGCTATAGTGTTCTAGCTGGTTGCGATGGACTTGCTATTGCATTCTGGTTGCTAAGATGTTCTGAGGGGTTGTTAGTGCAAATGGTTGCTATAGTGTTTTGGCTGGTTGCCATAGCATTTTTTAATGTTTTCGAGTGGTTATATGGCATTGCTAAGTGGTTGCTTTACAATTGCTAAGGTGTTCTTATTGGTTGTTAATGCAAGCAGTTGCCTATAGTATTCCCTCCCATTTCTATGGCGATTGCTAGCAATTGCTTACTAGGTGCTAGTGTGTTCTGGGTGGTTGCTAGGGATTTGCTATTGTGCCTTTGTGGTTCCTATGACATCCCTAGGTGGTTTCTAAGATGTTCTAAGTGGTTGTTAGTGCAAGTGGTTGCTATAGTGTTCTGGCTGCTTGCCAGAACATTTGCTATTGTTTTCTGGTTGTTTCTAAGGCATCGCTATTCACTATGTGGTTGCTAAGGTGTTCTGAGTGATTAGCACACGAGGTTGCAATATTGTTTTGGTGGTTGCTATGGTATCACTAGGTGTTCTGACCGATTGTTAGCGCATGCGGTTGCTATAGTGTTTAGGCTGGAAGCCACAGCATTTCTAGGCATTTGCTATTGTGTTCTGGCTGGGGATTTCTATGGCATTGCTAAGTGATTGCTCAGCAGTTTTGCTAATTGTGTTCTGGCTGGTTGCCAGAGCATTTGCTATTGTGTTCTGGTTGGTTGCTATGACACGCTAGGTGGTTGCTATGTGTTCTGAGTGATATTTATTGTGATCGTTTGCTAATGTTGGGGTTTCTATGGCTGGGATTTCTATGGGCATTGCTAAGTGATGCTCAGACAGTTGCTAGGGTGTTCTGAGTGGTTGCTAAATAGTTGCTTACCAGCTCATGTCAAAAGAGGTCATAATAATGAGGCTTGACTTAGCAAACACCCCTAAATAAGTAAAGCCACAATGATCAGCTCCATTTATAAATGGCCCCTCACATGCACACAGGTTAATTTAGTCCCCCATAAAGTAACCCCAGAGTCCCTCCCCCTTCCTAGCTGTTCCTTAAAAAGGTGCTGACCCCTCTGACTCCTGTCGCCATGGAAACCTTTGTCAAAGAGGAAGCGGGTGAAAGACAGCTGGCTGGAAAAGCATGTGAGGTTTGCCGAAACAGACCATGTGATCTATTAATAATAAAATTCTATTGAGTGATCATGATTGCATTCATGCAATATAAAACAAATACCAGACAGCTATCTTTAATCACACACCAAAGCAGTGGTGATGAAACAAAGGCTATGCTATAGAACAACAGCAATATTTCAAAGCAAAACAAAGCTTATTGTTTCCCATACTGACAAAAATATATGTGAATGCTTTCTTGTGGTGTTTTTTCATTCGAGCCACTCTCAGCTTTAGATGGCATTTCCATGGACTTTGAACAGACCATCTGATGCATATTGTACATAAAAATAGCAATGTTTGAGAACAACAAGCTTCAATCTGATCTGACTGGCTTGCTTTACTGCCTCCTCCCCTAGAGTCTAAGTCAATTAATATCAAATTAATTCAAACTGATATTATGAAAAAAATCTACAATGTACATCCACATTCAGGGCTTTATTTGTGTCATACATCATCTCTCTCTCTCTTTCTCTCTCGCTTCCTGCCAGATGAAGCTGATCTAATGAAACCCTTCAACAGTGACTGCATCTGCTGAATTCACATCTGTTCAAGTGATGAGTCAGACAGAGCCTCTCAGGCTCAAGATCTCATTCCAACTCTCTGTCCCAATTTACAGCATACAGAAAGGCAATGCTGTTGAATTTTTGGAAGTCATAATGGTGGACACCTCAGAATGCTGTATGTATTATTACAACGCATTCTAAGGGTGAGTTCACACTTGTAGTTCAGTTCGATTGGTTCATTTGGTCCGGACCAAAAAGGAAAATGATACATTTGTTCCTGGTCCGCTTAGCGTTCACATTGACATTTTTGACAGCGAACCTAAAGGCATAGTTATATGTTCACAACCTGATTGGTCGGCTTGCATGACGTATATATCGGGACGGAACTCACCGAACACCCCAAACAAAAGGGTGCGTTCACACTTGGCATATTTGGTTAGAATAAAACAAACCCTGGTGCGATTGCATTGTTAGTGCGGTTTGTTTGAGTAAAGTGTGAATGGGCCGGTATGAGATTTTGACGGTACGATAACCTTAAGCAAAAATATCACGGCTTCACGGTAAATACCCTAAACTTGTTTCTGACCACGGTCAGTTCCCCTCATAAAACACATTCAATTAAACCCTCAAATCATATTGAGGATTTTTCTCCATAGTTCGTGCATCATGAACAGGAGTGATCTGCCTTCTGCAGTATTTTTATTCTTTATTGGTACGTCCTCAGCGTCTCGGCCTGTGTTAACGGGCGTTACAAGACTTCACATAAATGAAATTTTTGGAAATGAGCAATTGCAACGCAGTTTGGTCAAGTCCCGAACCAGAAGACGAGTTGGCATAGAGAAAAAAAAATGTCGTGGTTGCCGATCGCGTAGTTTTTCCAGGGGCTAGCTCTTAAGTTCGGCCATCCCTTCACACATGGTGACTGACCGCTCGCTCCGCACCCATACAGGATATGGAGGGTCGTGTTACTCTCTAACAACTGAACTCAACCGAGGGATTCCCCTACACTTTCAGTCCTTGAGGAACATGAAAAACAGTGCCATCGCATGGAACGTAAACGAAAATATAGTGGTTTTGAAACCGTGAAATTTCAAACCGCGGTTACCTTTGAAACCGGTAAATCGGACCCTTGCCCTAGTGTGAACGCTGCCATCTGAACTCTGGTGCGCACCAAACAAGCAGACCGAGACCACTGGAAAGATGGGTCTCGGTCCGCTTCCAAACGAACTCTGGTGCGGTTCGAATGATATATGAACGCAACACGGACCAAATACTTCTAAACTAAACCAAAAACAGGAAGTAATGACCAGATGCGATGCTATGCGACATGATTTGACGACGCGATATAACCAAAACAAAATGAGCAGAGGCCAAACGTGGAGCAACAATGAGGTAAAGTGCCTTTTATGAGCTCATTGTGAGTTTGCAGGTGGTGAAAATTAAATTATATGTACATGCAAGAATGAGCACGCTTAGTCCAGCAGACGGCATTAGAAGGGGGTGGGTGTCGGCTAAAGCTGCGATGAGAGGACCGATCGGTTAATGGGTGCTTTGATATCATACATCCGCAGCGCCGCTTTAAGTCTAACGCACTTTTTGTTTGGGGTGTTCGGTGAGTTCCATCAAGAAATATATGTCATTCAACCCGACCAATTAGGTTGTGAACGTATGACTATGCCTTTAGGTTCGGTATCTTTAAGTTTGCTGTCAAAAATGCCAATGAAAGCGCTAAGCGGACAAGGACCAAATGTATAATTTTCCTTTTTGGTCCGGACCAAATGAAGCAAACGAACCGAACTACAAGTGTGAACACACCCTAAATGTTCTACTGTGCCAAATCGATGATGCCCAAAATGACATCTAGAAAGGCAGCATGCTAGCTTTTGAAAAGCAGTATATGAGAGGTCTTTATTTGCATGTGTGTATGTGCATATTTTATCCCACAGTATGTAGACTGTGGCATGAGCACGATGATTGACAGCTCTCAGTGAATTCCATTCGGAGCACTTTGTTGCTTTTGGTGATCGTTCCACAGCGCAGACTCTAATCCTGCTTGGGCTATGCAATAAAAACTCAGCAGGGATTGTGACATAAGAGGCTCAGAGAGCAGCTCTACTTCTCCTTTTCTCATGCTGTTCTTCTCCTCTGCTCTCCTCATTCCTTTGGCAGCATGAGGTCCCATTTCTCCTAAAGCAGTTTTATCTGAAATCCTCAGTTTAGATAGCAGCAAAAGTCCTGCTCAGATATGAGTTGTATTTTTACTTGAATGAACAGCTAAAAAAATTCTGTCATCAATTAGTCACCTTCATGTTGTTCCAGACCTGTATAACTTTCTTTTGTGGAACACAAAAAGTCACAATGAAATGGAAGTAGCGACAAATCTTTTCTTAGGATTTGTGAGGTACTCTGATATAATTATTACATAACATTGATTATGATATATATGGACATAGCCATGTTCTGTTCAAATCCTTTTTACAATAAGTTTGAGGCTTCACCTTTAGTTGATTTTTTTTTTTTTTACTTTTGGGACAATAATATGATTGAATGACTCCTATTTGAGAACAACTTTCACAGTGGGCTGATGAGTGGATATTTTTATGTTACGATTTTGTCCTTTTTAAAGCTTTATAGCATTGTCAATTTATAGTAGATCCCACTTCATATTAGGTGCCCTATTATGCATCAAAAAATGTTCGGTACATTATACTTATTATGTTGTATTATAAAACACTTTTGTTGCTACTGAGATGTGATCCGGTTAAGATTAGAAACAGGTTTCGTAGTATGGGTATGTTTACATGTGGGTTAAGGGGTAGAGGTATGGTTAACATTGTAATACATTTGCAATTACACAAAAGTATGTTTTTGGTTGCATTTTATTTTAGTCTCCTTGTTACAGTGTAATTATACATTAAAGTACTGAGTAATATTAATCAACTACATGTACTTACTATATGGTTAAGGTTAGGTTAAGGTTAGTTCAGTAAGTTTTATGTCATAATTTATGTTCACTACACCTCTACAAAAAAAAAAATGCCTGGGTTTGTTTCAACCCAACTTTGGGTCAAATATGGACTAACCCAACCGTTGGGTTACATTTTTTTATTAAATTTTTAACCCAAAAGTTGGGTTAGTCCATTTTTGACCCAAGGTTGGGTTAAAACAACCCAGCATTTTTTAGAGTGTATAGTACATGAAAAGTGTAACACCGTAAAATAATGTGTTATCGTGTTTTTGAATATAAGTACAGTGTAAAAACATGTATATAATAAGTGCATTGTATGAAATTATCAATTTAAGTATCAGTACATAGTAGTTGAAGACATTAAAACATATGGGAAAGAGCAGCATGAACATTCTTCAAAATATCTCCTTTTGTTTATAAAAAAGTCTATGGGTTTGGAACAACACATTTTTTAATGAACTAACAACCCTTTAAATTAATCAAATGTTGGGTGCATTACAGTTGGACCTCCACACCTTTGTAAGGATCTTCAGACAGATTCAAGGCTCTCTGCCTGCCTTCCCCACATATGCATCCAAGCTGTCCCTTGTGACCGAGTCTGGTGCGACTGACAGGAAATTTTGGTTTGATTACAATTGTGAGGGGGTTTCC
>JADLZN010004587.1:0-107500 GCA_018155175.1 Sinocyclocheilus anophthalmus
TTAAGACAGAAATCTTGTCTCATCTCAATACGAACACTATGTGAGACACAGAGTGACATTTGGCACAAATGTAAGACAACGAAACACAGGTGAGAAGTGCATTTGGTATTTGACCAGTGGTACGTGAGCTTTGTGAGTGTACAGTCAGTGCCCGTTCAGCACCTGACCCTGAGTTGCAAACAGAGTTGAGTAAACATAAAATGCTGACAAACTTCAACCTTGAATTTTAATAGTACATGAGGTCTACACTGCACTTAACGCAACGGCACAGCAGACTGTTGATGTAAAGCTCAAGCCATCTGCATGCTACCTCCATTACCTGAAGTCATAAGCTGAGTAATTCCTCACTGCCACTCCAGCGTGAGACTGAGGAAAGTACTGGCAGATCCCAGCCTCATCTTTGAAGGGATACTCCGCCTCATTTACTAACTTTAGTTCAGTCTGAAATAAAATAGATATATAAAAGAATATTAGAATGTGCCAATTATGGAATTTCTGGGATGACATATACCTTTAATCAGCAGCTTGTTGTGGCTTGTACAGACAACTTCACTTTAAGTTTCAAGTCTCTCAGAACTGGTGCAGCTAGCTAATTAATTAAAAACCTAATTAAAATACTAATTAAAAAGTGTGTTCCAAAAAACAGGTGTCATTTAAAAGCTCAGAATGTGATCTGACCAGCTTAATTACTGCTTTTAATCAGATGTATAATTGTTTGCAAAATTTAGGGAATATGAAAATAATGTACAAACTCTGTTGCACAACCGTTTGCAGTAAAAACAGTAATATTGTGAGATATCATTACACATTAGTTATTACATCATGAGGAAAAAGCAGAACTTGAGATGCCAGCCCCTGTGCCGAGCCAATCCAGATGCCCCCTCCCTTCTCTCACTGAAACATGGAAGATCCGCCATTGTCAGCCCAGCTTTTCATTGTAAGAACAAGGCATATATCCCTGCCTGCCACATTGGATGCCTGCGCCCTTGCAGTTTCCACTCAACTCTTTTTACAGGATGCTGTTTTCACACTGTCCTTCCCCCACCCTGCAGCCCCGCTCCTCTCCACACACACCATCCCTCCCTCCCCGCTCCGCGCCCCCGCATCGCGCCCTGCCCGTGCCCCCCCACTTCTCTTCCCACATACGTCACCGCCCCGTCCTTTAGCGTCCTTGTGCTCTGCCGTCTGCGCGCTCCCAGTTCCGACTCGCACGCCTCCTCTTCCCATCTCCCTCCCCTGTCAGTCCGCCTCTGGTTTCGCCTGTCCACCCCTTGTCCCTCGTGTACCAGTCCACCACTCCCCACTTGGGTGGATCCTTCCTCTTCCCCTTGCCATTCCCCGACCTACGAGTGGTTTTCCGCGAGCTAATATGAATTTGAAGCCGTCTATACCAGCCCCGGCACTGCGGGGTCTGTGCCTGATATCGGCCTCTGCGGGTGACCCCTACTCCGACGCCATGTTCGTGCCCCGTCCTCCCCCACACGCCGCCGACCCTTCTGACATTCCGAATCGGCCTTGTCTCTTCAGTGCGCTCTAACTCCAGTCCGCCAACACCCGCCCTGACCAGAGACCTCACTTGACGCCCCCGCTGAGATGTTTCCTCCCCTGCGGACACGGTGTCATATCACCGGCCAGCCCCTCACTGGCCTGCCTTTGATATTGGTAATGGGTTCTGTTCACAATCTTCTCTTGCCGACCCGTAGTCACTCTCGCCAGTTGTAACCTTCTATCATATTACTATCTCGATCCCCTTCCCCTCCGTTCGTGCCTTGGCCCTGCCCCTCGGTCACGCCCCACCGCACGCTGCCTCTCAGCCGCCATTTCTTCGGAGACCCAGTGGCGCCTCCACTATTGTGCAAGTGAGGTGCCCTCAATGCCAGTCCGGCGCCATCGGCGCGGCCTTGGGGGGGACCTGGCCCGCGACTTGATGACTAGCTGCCCGCCCTGGCCGAAGCCTGCGGTCTTCCCTGCCCCTTTTTCACCAGTCGTGTTGCTTGTTTGCAGTCGAGAGATTCTCTCCTGCCTCCTTAGTTATCCATTGCGAGCCCCCAGTTTACTCTCTCCCAGTCGGTTATAGCCATACTCTTCCTCCTGACCTCACCCCATCCCCATCCTGTTACTGGCCTCCCTGCCTACTTATCCCCCAACCCCACTCGAGTCACTCCACTATTACCCGACTCCCTTGCCTTGGTTTGTCGCCCTAGTGCGCACAGCGGCCCCCTGTTTGGTTTTTTGCTAACCCTGACACCTTCCCAAGTTCGCCTACCCCGCCCCCATAGGCTGACTTCCCCCCCCCACACCCACCTTATCCCGCACCCCCACCCCTAGTCCACCCACCCGTCCCCCTCCTCGTTATGCGGCTTGTTTTCACTCTCTTTTTCACATCCCGCATAGTCCATGACTAAGCCCTGCTTGCGAACCCCAGAACTGACACCTTTTACACCCCCTCCCCCGCCCGTCGCTGGCGGCCTGTGCGAAGCTGGCGTCTTATTCACCGCGCGTCTTTGTCGTCCTTATCTTCACCCTGCTTTGGTTCATCAACTGTGCGCATTGTCCTTCCCGCCCTATCTGGTTTTGGTTGTTTGCCGTGTGCCGACCGCTCGGTGTCTGTCCATCCCGGAGATACTACGCGCATTTGCACCGTCTCTGTCGTGATCGCCAGAGTCTGTCCTCCGCGTATCTAGTGCAACTGCGCCTGGAAATCTCTATGCCACCCGACTCGGTACCAGTCTGCACACCCGCCACCACCACGTATCCCAGCCACCACCCCTCGACCTCTTTTATCGGACCACGGCCGCCAGCTCCTGGGCCCCCTAGCGCCCGTAGTGCGCCCCCCTCACTTCGCAACTTCCCATCCCTTGTCATATGCTCCAATTCTGCCCTTGCCACAACCAGCGAGACTTGCATCTCCTTGTGCACCCCCCACCTGCCAACCTGCACATGCACCCGTAACCCGCCACATGCTTTGTCCGTTGGCCAGCCGCGGCCTCCTGCCCTCTATGATGACTACACCATGCCATCCCCAGTCTATCGTTCGGCAGTTCACTCAGCCTTTGCCAGCGACCCACCTCCCTTGTCCACACTTACACTCGCTGCAGTGCTCAGAGTTTTACTGCCAAGTAAGCTAGTGCTGAAAAGATAATTAATGTACAGATCAATACAAACTGTACATAGAAACTTGATCAGTACTGCAAAAGTCTGTACTAAAAAATACGCATCAATCGTACGATCAAAAATATCGTCCTTGCTGTAGTAGTATCAGAGCTGTTGAGATCGATCGGAAGCAGAGTCATGATAAAAGTATCAATAATAAATAAACGAACCAGTATAAAAGTAAAACGACCCAATTTCAAAAGAGTAACATTAAAAAGAAAACAGTTACAAGTAATAATCACTCATGTCACACAATTGACAAGCCAACAACTAACTGCTCTGCTCTCGTGGATATTCTCAAGCAGCTGGAGTCATGTAGTCGGATATTTTACGCCCACTCTCGCGTGCGGCATGAAAAGTAATTTTTGGCAAGCAGTAAATAAACAAGAGCCTATTCAAATGTCCGAATAATAAATTACAGGCACAGGCCGCAGAAAGGATTATATAGGTGATCAATAGTGTTATACACACGCAACTTGAACGAAGATTGACTAATTTACAGGCCCAATAGCTTCGAGCTTCAAGAACAATCTAAAGGATCACCTAATGTCCGCTGCACGCTTAACTACGTTATTACACAAGTTATGATGCATAAAAAAATACTACATTACTACACTTCGTTTAATTATTGTTGTGAAGCTGCTTATAATTATATAAATTGTAATCTATGATATAATGTAGTAACATTTACAAGCTATAGGACTTATGCTTTAATGCGTCATATTTTCACCATGCCATATATATTAATTAATTATATACATAACCAGTTGCTATATGTGTTATATTATGTAATCATATAATGTTTAACCGATCGGCTAAGGGTAGGATAATGCGACTACCGTTTCCGGTAAATAGCAAATCGTTTTGGGCTCTTCGTTTCCGTTGTTGTTCCGAGGGGTGGAGGAGGATGAGGTTTACGGCCTGTTGGTGTACTCGATAGAATAAAAGCTCTAGGAGCGCACTGGTGAACCACAGTCCACCCAGCACTTCAGCTCAAATAGCCCCCAATAATAGATTTTTTTTATTAATCAGTCCACGGCAGCGTTTATTAGTTATTTTAAAAATAAGCTCCCTTTTCATGTATTCGAATTAAATTATTAGATCACAACTTTAAATTAAATATTACTACATCTTAAATGAAACACGTTGTTTTTTTTGACCTTGGAAAGCTAACGGTGATATACCAATCGCGGTTCAATTTAAGTTTGATTGTTGTGTTTGTGTAGTTTTGTTTGTTTTGTGGTGTTTTTTTTATCATACTAAAAATAAATATGAAATAAAGCTATAGAGACATTAACCACTTTTGTTTTTTTTTAAAAAAAATCTGACAGAAACTCAAGTTTACTAAAGCACTGAACTAAAATGAAAACTGCCAATATAAGAAAATAAAGCCGATTCAAATAGGTAATATATATCGTACATTAAATAATAACAAGGCTAACACTGATTTGTGTTATGTTTGTTGTTTGTTTGTGTTCCATTTAAACCTCACCCAAAGAAAGAAAGCAGTATAGGCAATTATGACAAGTTTAATGCTGAGGCAGTATGTAACATAGGTAGCCCATATCATGACCCACATAAAGCAGAGCCTTTATTCACTGAGTGTCTCAGAGTAGAGCTCTGCCCTGTCCTCCCCCTCACAGCTCTCCCCCCCCCCTCCCCCCACCCCATGACTGCAACTACATTATGACATATATAAACAAAAGAAAGAACGCCGCAATTGCCACCCGGTAATCAGCACAAAGATCTCAGAGTGCAGGCCAGTATGGACACAATGCCATCCCCCAAAAACTGGTTACGAAAACGAGAACACAAAAGAGACACACTCTTGTGAACGGACAAGATCCAGGAATGACGAACTGTGCTAAGAGGCCACATGAGATTACAGCAGCATTACAGCATATGAAGGACGAGTTTGTTTGCATCTTGTTTAGCTACAAAGGCAGAGATACAAAGCAGACAGCTTTTCTATAAAGGCTCAGTTTCCAATCCTGCTTTTACGACTGTCCACGAGAGAGTTTTCCCCATCTGGAACAATATTAAGCATGGGAACCGGTCAGCAAATTACATACATGAGACAACAGATGACAACATTTGTGGCTAACCGAGGATACCAGAGAAACGAACCAAGAGGAACTTCCCACAGCCATCTTTGAAAAGATAGTCTTTCAAAAAGTAAGAGAAAAAAATCAGTTTAAAAGTGTAAGGAGGCTGATGATGGTGCAATAGTCCAATCACGTCCACTTGAGGCGACCGATCATTCTACAGTGGTAGAGTTTATCGCCAGAGTCAGTGCTGACACTGCACTACTCACAAGTGTCCCACTATCAGCGGTTGTTCACACAGTCTGCGGTCGGGGAGAATGCGGGTGAAAAAAAGGTGGTCATCTCCTTGGGTAGGGGAAAGACGCTGCTGCGGGGGGTTGAAAAAAAAAAAGAAAAAAGGGCTTTTTGAAATACGGAGGAAACGGGGGGGTGTGTGTTGTGGGGGGGGAAAAAAAAAAAAAAAAAGAAAAAAAAGAAGATGAAAAATAGAAAAGCAAACAAATGAGAGGAAGATTAAAAAAAAGATATATTTTAAATAAAATTAGGAGAACCTTATATTAAGTAAGAAGGAATGTTAACTTTGATTGGAGAGGATGATGGAGGAATGGGTTTGAGGTGGAGGAGGTGCGTGTTCTCAGGACTTGTTGTCGTCGTACATGTCCAGCGACGCCTGGATGTCTGGAAGCTCCATCTCACAGACTATTCTGCGCGGAGACACAGAATTACGGTTGAAGAAATGACCACCTGAAAACAGACAAAACAACAAAAATGATGGGGTTAGATCAAGACATAAAAGCCATTTGTACATGTGTGATAATGCTCAGTTTTGTGTACAACAGGGGGATAGAAAGAAAATGAGAAAGATGAAAGAAAGAATGATTCTTTTGAATGTTAATAAAGTATTCAAGATGCAGCTCCTGCTGACTGAAAATACTTATTTACCTCCTCCATAAAGGTTGTGCTCAAATCTGACATTTCATCTCAGCACAAAATCAATGTCAGTCGTTTACGTGTAATAAACACTTATCATGTCCTTGACACCAGACCAATTAATTACCATCAAGCTTCTCAGCGGAAATCAGATTTTTTTTATGGTTTGGGTGATTTGTGAATATACAGCTCCTTTATTTAACTCTAATGTTTTCATTTTACCAGTTTAATTACTCGAAAATGCTAATTAAATCCCCCCCCCCCTTTTTTTTTTTTTTTAGCCCTAAAACAACGAACTTGGTCGCACACGGCTACCACTTGTTCCCAAAGCATTCTGATTCTTTCTTTCCTTTTCACCCCTGCCCTTGTTCACTTGGAGTGCTCATGGCAACAAATGACTTGCCTACCAACTATCTCCCCCCATACCTTTTTTATTTTGTCCACGTCACCAACAAAGGAGCGTAAGCACCAGATCAAGTGAGGCCTATGCCTGTAATCACATTCCACACCACCGAAAACCCCTCCCCAACGAACTATGTAAAACCCCTGCTGTATTGAAAGAAAAAGGTTGAATCCAAGATTTGGTGATAATAAAGCATAATGAGATTTACCAACAATTTTTAAAAGATACGACCAAATTAGGTAAAGGATTTTCAACACAACACAATGTTTAAGCAGATTTTACCCGCAGGTGGGTAAATAGATACATAAAATAATGAAAATAATAATAAAAAAAACCCTTATTGATTTACTTAAATGTGCTGGATATTTTATCCTAAAAATGCTGTGCTAACTTGTAATAATATGACTATAGACTCAAAGACAGCAGCTTAATAATTTATATTACACTACAGTACAGCAAAATATGCTTCACTCCATCAAGTAATTCACCCTTGGTCAAGGTTTTTTTTTTTTTTTTTACGTTTCCAACTAAATTCTGCTGGAGCCGAATGACTAACTGACCGAGTCAACTTACTATGTACAGTGCATTAAATGTTAGGCTGATACAAAACACAATCTGGCCTCATAGATGTGTTACAGTATTTTTAGTGCTCTTGACTTGACTTACTGTAAGGAACTACTGAATTCAACTGTAGAGTTATTATTATATGCCACAGTAAATCAATATTGTCTAGTAGACGTGTGAGATGATGGAGGTTCCTGGTCTGAATGTAAAAATTTGATTCAGGAGTCTCACCATGGTAAACTGAGAGAGACAGAAATCATCAAAAGAGTATCATGGAATACAACAAGTACTAGTAACTACTAACTTACCAAAAAGCTCAACAAAGATTTTTGCACAAAGCAATTTTAATACACACACAAATGTCTTTAAACATTTAATTCACATGACAATCAAGGATTAAAAAAAATACAAATTTAAAAGATTTAACATATGCGAACACTATTCATATAAAATGAAAACAAAAAAGGGCTTATTAATTACAGCAATTGAGTAAAACAAGAAGTTCATCAGCTATATCATCCAGTGAAAAGCTCTGAATGTGCATGTGACTACACAGCAGAGTTGGAAGATTAGCCTCTATTACAACGACTACCCTAATGCATGTGACAAGAAATGGCACTTGAAGTGCAATCGGCCCAACTCGTTTTTAGGAGATGCATATGTGTCTGTTTTTCGAAATCAGGACACCACCAAAAAAAAAAATCTTCCATTCCACTTCAGTCTGTAAAAGACATTAAAACTAGAAAATGAAAAACACTTGTAACAAGACTACATGATTTTGCACTGCGTACATGGTTGGCCGTGGATATTTTACTAGCCCCCTCATACAGATATTGTTCTGGATGCATTGTGGACCCGCATGTTCTTGTTTTTTTGTGTATGCCTGTTTTTTGTTTTCACTGGTAACCAGTCCCACGGGTTGTTCCCTGTGAACATAGTACAGGACTATCCACCTTCCCTGACTGCTACGTGTCCGTTATCTATCTGCCTGACAGGTATGACGTAACCCTAGTTTGTTTAAGATTTACAACATGCCTATATGCTTAAATTAAACTGATTTGTTGTTAATATATTCTTGTTCAAAGACTAAGTTGAAGTGATTCATTTTGCCTGTGCCTTTGTACAGACTCGGATATATTGTGCAGCAAGTGTTGGTTATTTAGCTTGTAAAAAATGTGAGGTTAGCATTAATAATAAGTGAGCCTACATACATGACAAATCATCTGTGAAGGTATCGGTACTACAGCCTCAACCTCGTTATGTGAGTTTAGCCTTTTTTTTAGTGACTTGATGTCTATGACATGTTCGATGATGAAATTCTGATCTTTACTAATGAGTCTCACAATAGGGTGCCGTCGGTGGGGCTGCTGGCAGTAGCTCGGATGATCATGTAGCAAAGTGTGAGAGCAGAGAGGATGCCGAAGCTGGCAACAATAAACCACTCTTCTGTTGACAGAGTAAAAGGGGGAGGAGTCATTTACTGTTGAGGGCGGGGCCAGGGTATCATCCCATTCCCAGTTTTAGTGATAGGCACTACTTAAGGCTCGTTTCTCCAATTTGTCCACATTTTCAGCTTCTTGTTTTTTCTTCCCCTATACTCTATTTTTTTGACTCGATTATTTGTTTATTTTGTCTGTTTTTTTCTCCATTTTTTGTGTTTTTTCTCTCTCTGTTTCGCCTCGAGTGCGCCTGTCCGGCGCCGTCCGCGACACCTGGGGCCCCGGTGACCGGCTCGCGCCTGCTGCCCTCCTGATAGGCCGCCCCTTCTTGACTCATGCTTGGTCACCCGCGCGGCTTCCAGCCCCCCCTGTCCCCCGGGTTTCTGACTCGCCTCACCAGTACCTTCCCATTACTCCCACCCCTTACAGGTATTAGTTTTTTTTTTGCTTCATGTCACTGATGGATGGCGTATACAACCCCTGAACATATGTAAGCAGACCTACATGTCATTGAGCACATTCAGAGCACGTGACACTAGTCGTTGGTTGTAGTCCGGAAGAATGTTATGACAAAAGCCACAGAGCCGATTGTCCATTGCTAAGAATACACCAGTTTGCATGTAGAAGCATTGCGGATAGAGACAGCCCTGTGAGGTTATTCTACCGTCTATAGATGTTTTATTTGGGATTGGTTATTTTTTAAAGTAAATCTGTACAATGCAGTACTGTACATCACAAAAAATTACCATTATTTGATACAGCAGCAGTGTTCGTGGACTGATGACTTGCATGAATTGACAGTATTATCACACCCAAAAGACTACTGTTTTAAAAACACAGTATAGAAATAAGATTTGCCAGAGTCTGTATCAAAGGTCAGATATCACGAGTTGACGTGTGGGGTTCGTTTTAATCATATAATTTAATCACTCCGCAATATCTGACAACAGGACAATGGGTTGTCCGCGTGTCAATTGCCCTGCGAACAGTAATTATTTTCCAACAAGAATGTAGCAGTCAGTGTCTATGAGACAAACATAGTTCTGCGTTGTGTAGAATAGGTGATATTACCAAGTATATCCTCACTAAACACGTATGAGTATCCTTAAGCACGAACCGTACGACAAGCGAACCAAAAAGGTGTTGTGGAGCCAGCCTTGTGAGAGTCCTGTTGATCCTAAATTGATCTTGCTTTGACCCAAGTTTATACTGTTCTGTGTATGTAGTTGTTGAAGTAAACAACAAAGGCCACATCGAACAAAGACAGATTTCGTGTATGTCGTTGTCCCTCCTCCTGTACATAACCTAAAATTATACTTACAACTGTAATCTTCACGAGTGAGTTGACGGACAAACAAGAAGGTCGTAACTGACTATTTAAAAGCTCCAGCACCCATTGTGTGCCCACACAGGTGTGTGATTGTAAAATGCTAGTTGAGGCGAGTATAGTAAATTACTTAGATGCCTGCACATCAAAAACAGTGATATGACAAGATAGAATATGCATTCACAAAGTCGCAGGTAAAGGAGCGAGAAAAAGCAAGCGCCACTTCAAAACAAAAATAATAAAATACAGGGGAAAAATGAGATGAGACCCTGCCGACGAGTGGGATTGCTGTCTTGATACTAACTTATCCAAACTTACTTTAAAGTCACTAATTAACATTGCCAGAAGAAAAGATAAGAAGCCCGGGAAAAAATATAATAAAAAGACATGGAATATGACGCGGCTGAAATAATGGATTGTCACCAAAACATCATATTTGTTTTTGGTGAAAGGCACGTTACGGCATACTAGAGGTGTAGGGTAGAGCGTCGGTAGATAGCCAAAACACAATAAACTTAGAAACTGACCACAATCACCACATATGCGAATTAGATGCACCAATACGTTGTTTTGAAAAGAAACTTGCATGGATATGAACATTTCAAACAAACTTTACATACGACCCACCAACAATTGAACAAATAAAAGAGATACAAGAAAGGAAAAAACAAAAAAAGACAGTAGTCCACCTGTTTAAAGAAGAAAGAGGTTTCCTTGCAGTACAATCCTTATCACCGATATAACAATGCTATCATGTCAAATTGATAATGCAAGCTATCTTAGCAGAAAAGAAGCAAGAACGTGCTGGAGACAGAGATTACACAAAAACATTGCCTTTTTTCGTTTTTTTTGATTTGTTAAAACCGCTAGAGTGTTTAACCACCCGTTTGTAAGATACTTTTTGTGTTTATGGTAAGCCTCCTTGTTTGTTGCTGTGGTGAAGACGCTAGCAAAGCGGTCTGAGGAAAACTGCTCTTTATTTTTTCAAAAGCCAAAAAAAAAGATTAACTACAAGATAATATATATTTTTTTATATAGAAATAAACTTAAACTATGAAAATTATATTAAAAAATTATTTTATCATAATCAAAATAAGCCTACCTTAAGTCACAGCCCGGAACTTGTATTTTTATTTAAAACTTTTGAACATTTTCTGTTTTTGCGGTTTTTTTTCTAAAAATCGTGAGTGCGAGGATTAGTAGCAAGCGCTAAGTCTGTTTTTTTTTGCAAAACTATGTGAGCCCGAATAATTATAGCAGCACTCAGAACCGCCATTCTCGCAGAAATAAACGTCCTACAGGGGACATCCTGGACCATACCAGTATTTTATTGATTAATGACTCAGCTGAATTCCGTATCATACTGGATTAGTATCATACATAATATACAGTATATATATATATTTTTTTTTTGTATGTGAGAAAAGAGACCACAGAGTGCCATGACATACATTCAGTGACTTAAAGGGATAGTTCACCCAAAAAAATTTGATGTTTATCTGCTTACCCCCAGGGCATTCAAGATGTAGGTGACTTTGTTTCTTCTGTAGAACACAAATGATGATTTTTAACTTTAACCGTTGCAGTCCATCAGTCGAATAATGCATGGCAATGGTAAAATGGAGCAGCTAAAATCCAACTCTCCCCATGAGAGTCACAAAAAACATGCACAGAAATATCCAAATTAACACCCCTGCCAGCCTCGTGACGCTACCATTGATGCTGCCTAAGACACGAGAACGATCGGTTTGTGCCATGGACAAGCACGAACAGCTATCTTATATCAATTTTGACCCTCTAATACGTCTATGTCTCGAAGCGTGCTGGAGGCGTGGTGCGGACACTGGCATCCGTGTGAGTGAGGTGTGTACTGCCGGCTATGGGTAGTTCGCAGCAGGCCGAGCTAGTGGAGTCGTCGCGCGGTAGAGGTCGCACGATCATTGTTCCTACAGTGACAGTACTTGTACAGGTACGACGGCTATCCCACGAAGATGGGGTGGGTCACCTTATGATCCTTGCCGCTTTGATTCGATTGTTGAAACCGACTTACCCCTCACCCACGATCTGTGTCTAACGCCGCGAAACATCATTTCGGGAGGTGGTGATTTGGACCATGTTTCCCACTCTGAGCGCTGCTCGCCTGAAGTGGTGTGGGCCTGTGGACAACTTTTCGGGTGGGTGCTGGATATCAACGAACACCCAATTATAAAACGATAAATCTTACGCCAGAGCACGCGACAAAAACCTCACGCCACCGGATGTTACTTCCAGATTTGTGTGTGTGGATTTTCGTGGTGACTGGTGTGGGGCGGGCGACGACCCCAAAGACAGTTGGACATAGAGATGTTGCGCCGATGGTTTTTTTTTTTTTTTTTGTGTGTCTTTAGGACATCATATTGTGCTCGGGGTCACGTGGGATCCGACCAAGGCTTAATTAGGGAGTTTGTGAGGTAGGGATCCATATGTTTTTTTTACTCTCATAGATTTTGTTACCATTGTCATGCATTATACGATTGAAAGACTTGCAACCGGTTAAAAGTTAACAATCATCAATAGTTTAATGTACATACTGAAGAAACAAAGTTCACCTATCATATTTGGTCGTATCCCTCCTGCTCCGTGCGGCTTATGGGGGGTGAAAAGCCAGAATAAACATCATCAGGGTTCAGGTTATTGATTAATTTTGGGTGAACTATCCCTTTAAGAAGTCTAGTGCAAAATATTTATTGCAGTAAAGGGCAGGACACACTGCGGTTGAGCACAGACACCTGCTCACAGTCACATCACTGAGCTCAGCCTCAGCAGCACATGAGTCACAGCACACAGATGTCCCTGAACAACAGGTGGAGTGATGCAGACAGTGCACTACAGTAAGGAAAGCTAACTCCCCCGCTGGGGAGGAAATGAAGGAGAAAGTGGGACAGAGGTGAGCAAATAAAGGTGACGGAGAAACTTAAAGACGAAGTGTGTGACTTTTTCAACATCAAAATACTTTCTAATATCCCAGTTTAGCATGCAGAGAAAACCACAAGGCTGTTTGAAAACAGTATTTGCAATTCAGTTTGGTGATGCAAAAATGACACACTTCCCCTTTAAAGAACATCCAGATAGAATAAGAGAGACAAAAAGAGAATAAGCCCTGTTCTTACTAGTGACAGAAATGTTGATCTCTCCGGAGCGAGGAATGAGCTCTTCGTCAGAGGGAAGCTGGGAAGAACTGGAGTGACGTAGGGGCTCCAGACTAATGCTGGTCTCAGAGGACAAGTCCACCAGCGCTGTCCTCTGGCTGGAAGTCTGACTGCGGGACATCCGATCCATGTCAAACGCCATGTTGTCCACGCAGGGCAGGTTGGGCTGTAAGTAAAGGAATGTCTTAGTCCCAATGTTATTAACATAAATATGATTCTATGCAAATCTCCCAAATAAGAAAAAAAAAAAAAAAAATTCTTGGTAAAATTACATTACATGAAAAATGCAATGAAAATCGGGGTGTTGGTTTTTTTTTTTTTTTTTTTTTGGCTTGGTGGCTTTTTTTTTGGCTTCTTGGGCCACCAGAGGGAGTTACTAGATCATAAATCCTCTACCCCTCACTGTAAAAACAAGATTACAGGCCAAATTACTTTACATCATGTAACAATGTTTATCGTGTTGCAACCAGTAACACCATATTTTTGCCATTTTTTACAGTAATGCCTTTACATGCTGTAATATTTTAGGCAATCGATCCCAATCAAACTTCAGTTATTTTCAAGAAGATAAATCATAATCATAACAACAAATCAAATAAGAGCCTTATGAATGTCATAACCTGCTACCCTCTGAGATCAATGTGTCTGTTGTTTTTGTACTAAATTTAAGTCAGTGTGAGTTCACACAGCTGTACTTTGGGGGAAATTGTTCCCTGAAGATACAGTGGGGCAAAAAAGTATTTAGTCAGCCACCAATTGTGCAAGTTCTCCCACTTAAAAAGATGAGAGAGGCCTGTAATTTTCATCATAGGTATACCTCAACTATGAGAGACAAAATGAGAAAAAAAATTAAAGAAAATCAATTGTAGGATTTTTTTGTAAGATTAATTGGTCAAATCCTTTGGTTAAAAGAAGTATTTGGTAACTAAACAAGCAAGATTTCTGGCTCTCACAGACCTGTATCTTCTTCTTTAAGAGGCTCCTCTGTCTTCCACTGGTTACCTGTATTAATGGCATCTGTTTGAACTCGTTATCAGTATAAAAAACACCTGTCCACAACCTCAAACAGTCACACTCCAAACTCCACCATGGCCAAGACAAAAGAGCTGTCAAAGGACACCAGAACAAAAAACAACCAAAAAAAAAAACAAAAAAAAACAAATGTAGACCTGCACCAGGCTGGGAAGACTGAATCTGCAATAGGTAGCAGCTTGGTGTGAAGAAATCAACTGTGGGAGAAATTATTAGAAAATGGAAGACACACAAGACCACTGATAATCTCCCTCGATCTGGGGCTCCACGCAAGATTTCACCCCGTGGGGTCAAAATGATCACAGGAACTGTGAGCAAAAATCCCAGAACCACACGGGGGGACCTAGTGAATGGCCTGCAGAGAGCTGGGACTAAAGTAACAAATGCTACCATCAGTAACACACTGCGCCGTCAGGGACTCAAATTCTGCAGTGCCAGACGTGTCCCCTTGCTTAAGTCAGTACATGTCCAGGCCCGTCTGATGTTTGCTAGAGAGCATTTGGATGATCAGAAGAGGATTGGGAGAATGTCATATGGTCAGATGAAACAAAATAGAACTTTTTGGTAAAAACTAAACTTGTCGTGTTTGGAGGAGAAAGAAGGCTGAGTTATTTACTCACCCTCATGATGATGTTGAATGAAGATATTTTTGTCCATCCATTGGAAGTACAGTGCACAGTTTTATCATTGGTAGAAAATAAAATGGGTAAAATATTTCAATACAAGCATTTAATTCAAATGTGCAATATGTCAAACATAATGTCCTTTAGTGGGAAAAAAGCAGCCTGCAGCAAGAGTTTAAAATCAGCCTAGTTTTCTGGGAAGATGTCTGTCATCCCAGATATAAGGCATCTGCCACCAGTCTCTCACAGACATGAAGCTCGTCAGGGTGGTTGGGAAGTGCACTCTAAACAATAAGTAATCTCTAACATTTATAAAAAAAAAAAATGCCCAGAGTGGTTTGGTTTCCTCAATGGCTACAAGTATTTTTTTATGTAAATTGAATTCACATCTTGTGGTAGTGTTGTTTTTTTTATTAAAAACTCCTGTTTTCACAGAATATCCGTATAGAAACCATGTTCCCTACAGAGTACTTTGAGGTTTTGCACTCGTCTGTTAACGGATCTTACCACTATGTGAAAGCTTTGAAGCGCGGTCAGACCATCATTGATGGCACGCTGGAAGCGGTTGTTGATCAAGTAGGGGTTTGTCTACCATTTAAGTATTTTAAATAATAATTCCTGGGATCTTCCCAGTGTTCAGTGTTGTTGGGTTGACTCTGTTGTGGTTTATTGTAACCTCATCTGTGTCTTCAGACAGGAAGTGTCCACGCGCTCTCTGTTCCTGTGCGTAATGAGCAGGACGTGGAGATCTACGACCCCATCGTCCTCACTCCCGCCATCCTCACTTTCCCATGGCAGCCTAAAGAGGGAGCGTACCAGTACACCATCAAGGTGTCTGACACTGTTATTTTCTTTCATCAAACATTAACGTCTAAGCGCATGAGAGGAAATAACCTTTGAATCTAGTCTTCCGTGTGTGGTTGAATCTGTGCATTAATGTGATGTTGCCTCTGTGTCAGGTGACTGGAGGAAGTGGCAACTTCAGCTGGTCGTCCACTAACTCCGCAGTCGCCACAGTTACAGTGAAAGGCGTGATGACCACAGTCAGAGATGTTGGAGTCAGTGTGATTTACGCCCATGACATGAGAAACCCACTGCACTACGGAGACATGAAGGTGATGCCAGCAATCATGCTTGTACAAATGTGACCCTGGACCACAAAACGAGTCATAAGGATACATTTTTCAAAATTGAGATTTATACATAAGCTTTCCATTGATGTATGGTTGTTAGGATAGTACAATATTTGGCCGAGATAAAACTGTTTGAAAATCTGGAATCTGAGGGTGCAAAAAAAATCTAAATATTGAGAATATCATCTTTAAAGTTGTCCAAATGAAGTCCTTAGCAATGCAAAAATTAAGTTTTTATATATTTACAGTAGGACATTTACAAAATATCTTAATATGGAAGTGATCTAATCTCCTATATTTTTTGGCATAAAAGAAAAATATAATTTTGACCCATACCATGTAATTTTGGCTATTGCTACAAATATCCCCCAGCGACTTTAAGGGGTAACAACACAATCAATGCTTTTGTGCTCCAGGGTCACACATGAGGATTTGTAAAATCACTGTTATTAGGGCTGGGACAATAAATCGAGGCCTCGCGAATCGAGAAATGATTCTGCATCAATTCTGAGATTTTCCAAAGGCATTGCGATTAGGGCTGTAGCTATCGATTATTTTAGTAATCAAGTATTCTACAGATTATTCCATCGATTAATTGAGTAATCGGATAAGAAGTAATTTTTCTTTATTAAAGAGCAATACTAAATATACAATAGATAATAAGATAGATCTCTTAAAATAAACAAATAATTTGTTTTCTTTTTAGAAAAATTACCATTTTTATTGCTGAAATTGCATACATTAATAACCATGAAAACTAAAACATTTAGGCATTTAAGTGCAAATTACATTCAAAATGCAAATACAAATATATCAATAAAATAAAATATAAATAAAAAACAAAAATCAATTTAACATTACTGTTTACAAGGTAAACAAGTACAAACTAAAATAAGGCATAAATCAAAATAATAGTAATAAAAATTATAATACGTAAACATTGCATTTATGTCGTGCAACTTAACTTTAAAGTTTCAGCCTAACTAAAGCTCAAGCATGACGTGAGCCTTTACGGTCTTCTTGGAAGGCTTTGTGGCTTTTGTGAGAGGCAAAAATCAGTGGACAGGAAGGTGACTTGGAACAAAAACAAGAGACCATACACAATTTTAAAACACATTTTTCTGCAACATGAAACTGAGTTATTTGGAGAATAAACCCTTAAATGTCCCTTTATGTACTGATGTGTGAGTGTGTGTAAAACTGTTTTTGAAATCCTTCATATTCTGTGAAGTCAGTGACAGGGTCAGTTCACAGCCGAGTGATTGATAGAAATTAATCTTTTCCAATAAGTTTAAATTGATTTTTTTACATTTTATGGGCATTTTTACCTAAAAGTGTCCGTTATCTTTTGAGTCAAATTCTTACATTTAATCAGTCAATTAGAATAATAAGACATTTGGGCTGTTACCAAGAAAATTAAATCAGTATCAACAAAAATTATCTTTGCAATGCAGAGGAAACGCAGAAGCTGCATGGGATGAATTTCCCACACAGAGGGAATGAATGCATTTAACGCAGTTACAAATGCATAAATAATACTTTATTTTGAATTATGATAGGAAAATTATTTTAAAAACGAAAAGATACTTTAAATGTGAAATTAAAACCGCCAGTAGGTGGCAGCAAGTCACTGTTAAGAAGTGATTCGTTGCGACTGAACCGAATCATTTAAACGGTTATTCAGTCCGTAATGAAACACCATCGTGTTGCTCAGAGATGCAAAACAGCGCTGTGGCTGTGTTTGGATTGTTTTTGTTGGCAAAATAAAGCAAAAACAGGCAATATAGTGTCTCTAACGTAAGTCTCTTAAAGGGGTCATATGATGCGATTTCAATTTTTCCTTTCTCTTTGGAGTGTTACAAGTCTTGGTGCATAAAGAAGATCTGTAAGTTGCAAAGACTAAAGTCTCAAATCCAAAGACGTAAAGAGATATTCTTTCTAAAAGTTAAGAGTCAACCACACCTACCTCAAACGGCTTGTTCTAACACGCCCCCACATATCTAAGTCACTATGTGGAATTATTAGCATAATGCGCCCAAATGTTCTCGCAAAGAAAGAAGGTGTGGTTTCAGAAACCGCAGTATTGTTGATGCAGTCATGTCAGGGAGACGCTGCGTTTCAGTGCGAAAGCAAAAGCACTTTATTTGGCCTTCCGGAAGTAGATGCATTTAGGAATCATTGGTTAAGATTTATTCACAACAGAACAGCACGACCCAGATGTTCGTATTTGTGCAATGCATTTTATGGACGACGTTTTTCTGAACCTAGAAGAGTACAAGGCTGGCTGTGCAAAGGCTATTTCAAAAAAAAAAAAAAAAAAGGGTCAATTCCGACTTCGCTATGACAATCTAGCGGTTCTGAATCAGCGACTGTAAGTATGTTTTATTAGTTTAAGTATTTGCTATTGACTGTACAAATGCAGAGTTTTGCACAGCGCAGAGAATGTGTGTGTGTTTGTGTTGTTGTGTGTGTGTTGTGTGAGAGAGGGGGAACGGGTCCATCACAGGAGATGTGAACGTCTGTCAAATCATACACGTCAGATTTTAACCGCCGGCTGGTAACGCATCAATCACTGTGTCTGTTCACGCGACTGCCGGTTGCCTGTTCGGCTTGAAAGATGGTAAAAACTCACAACTTATTAACTGTCTGAATTTTACTTTGAAAGCTGAAGCTGGCGATTATGGTAAGGGATTTTACATTTCCGACGAGTGCTTGCGGTGATCGTCCAATCACAATGCATTGGGTCAGCTGGCCAATAAGAGCAGACTGCGTTTGTCGGAAGGAGGGAATTTGTAGAAACGAAGCGTTTGAGAGAGGCTGGGCATTGAGGACTACAATAATGTACAGTATTTGAATATTAATGTGTTTTTTGAACATTAAAGCATGAAACATATTGTTACACCAAATACACATATAATGATCTTACACTAAGCATCATATGACCCCTTTAACTTCTTGTTTATTGAACTGTTGAAATCAATATCACATTTGTAATCATGCTGATTTTGGAGGTGAAAACTGGCACTCTTCGTGTTATATTGACTAACTTTCTTTCTGTGGTATTTTATGCACAATGGCGTTTAGTCTTCCACAAAACATAGCTAATGTAGGGACATCATAACTAGCCACCATATTGATTTACGATCTTAAATATGTCCAGCACTTTTAAAAAAAATTGTCCACAGTCTATATGGTCCAGCGTTTATTGGGTTGTGCGTCAGTAATAATGGTCCGTGGGGAAACACGGTGTTCCGTGTGTAGTAGGGATGTCAATTTTCGATCATTTCCATGATCAATCGTCGTTTAAATTAATGATCAATTAATCGATTAATCGTTAACCTTAATGCTGCAAAATGCGTCTATGCAGCCCGGCTTGGGGGACTGGAATGTGGAAAAAGTTCGAAAAAAAAAAAAAAAAATCTCACCGCTTAAAAGGGATTTAGTCTGAATAAAATGCTAGTAACTTAGCAGGATTGTAAAATGAATAGATGTGATTATGATCATTTGATAAAATGAAGAGAGCTCGTTTGAGATCATTTTACTTTGTTGACTGTTTCCTATCGCGTCACGGAGACCGCTGAATGCGCCTCTTTAAATGGTTTGTGGTGCTCGTTGTATTTTAAAACACAATCGCAATGTTTGCAATTGACATTTATTGGCATTTAAAATAAAATGATCCCAAACGTAACTGTGGCGCGTGTGGCTATGGGTATCGTTCAAAAATTGCTGATATCGATACCGATACCTTGACTTCGATAACGGTTCCTGAACGATACTTTTTTCGATACCAAATTTATGAAATCAATTTTAACAAGATTACATTATCTAAAAAAAAAAACCGTAACACTTACTTGAAGGGGTGGCATAAGACTGACATGAAACCTTCAGAATCATGACATGACATATGTCATGAATATGAAGGAGGTTTTAAGCATGTTTATGACAACTGTCATTAAGTGTCATTCTCTCAGTTATGTAATTTTTAATGCAAAAATTATATTGTTTGAGATGTCTTTGTTATGGGGTATGGTTAGGGGTAAGGGTAGGGGTAGGGGTAGGTCAAATAATGTCAAATTTGCATTAAAAATTACATAACTGAACAAAATGACACTTAAAGACAGTTGTCATAAACATGCATAAAAACCTTCATATTCATGACATGTCATGGCATGATTATGAAAGGTGTCATGTCAGTCTTATTCACACCCCTTCAAGTAAAGTGTTACCGAAAAAACTTTGGTTTTATTTTTCAGCTTGATGTTTATACAGTGAGGAAAAAAAGTCTTAGTCAGCCACAATTGTGCAAGTTCTCCCACTTAAAAAGATGAGAGATGCCTGTAATTTTCAGCATAGGTATACCACAACTATGAGAGAAAAAATGAGAAAAAAAAAATCCAGAAAATAACATTGTAGGATTTTTAAAGAATTTATTGCAAATTATGGTGGAAAATAAGTAATTTGGTCAATAACAAAATTTCATCTCAATAATTTGTTATATACACTTTGTTGGCAATGACAGAGGTCAAACGTTTTCTGTACGTCTTCAACAAGGTTTTCACACACGTTCACTAGGTCCCCCGTGTGGTTCTGGGATTTTTGCTCAAGATCGTGTGATCATTTGACCCCATGGGGTGGGGGAGATCTTGCGTGGAGCACCCAGAGCGGGGAGTTATCAGTGGGTCTGTATGTCTCAATTTTATAATTAAATTGCTCCCACAGTGATTTCTGCACCACCAAGCTGCTTCCTATTGCAAGATAAGTTTCCCAGCCTGGTGCAGTATACAATTTGTTTCTGGGTTGTCCTTGACAGCTCTTGGGGCTTGGCCATGGTGGAGTTTGGAGTGTGACTGTTTGAGGTTGTGGACAGGGGTCTTTTATACTGATAAAGAGTTCAAACAGATGCCATTAATAAAGGTAACGAGTGGAGGACAGAGGAGCTCTTAAAGAAGAAGTTACAGGTCTGAAAGAGCCAGAAATCTTGCTTGTTTGTAAATGACCAAATACTTATTTTACCGAGGAAATTAACAATTAATTCTTTAAAAATCCTACAATGTGATTTTCTGGATTTTTTTTTCTTATTTTGTCTCTCATAGTTTAGGTATACTTATGATGAAAATTACAGGCCTCTTTCTTCTTTTTAAGTGGGAGAACTTGCACAAATTGGTGGCTGACTAAATACTTTTTGGCCCCACTGTACAATCTCAAGACTTCATCTCCTGAGCCAGAACAAGAACAAAGTGTAACCAACAAATAAATCACTGCAAAATTGTTTTAATAAGAAACTCAAAAGTCTTCAGTTTACCCCTCTGTAGGCATTACAATAGTGTGTGGGCGTTTTAAAACGCATATATTAGAACATGATTTCTATTTATGTTTCCACTGATTTATGATGAGCATAGCACAGCTTCCAGCGCTGTCTGATGGTTGTTATCTTCCATGTGATTGATCAGATGTAATAACATATTTAATCATATTAATTTAATTTAATACATGGCCAAAACACACATTAGACGGCAATCGGAAGTTATTGCAAACACTCGATGGTGATTTAAAGTGAGTTTAAGTAAAAGCGGAATACAAATCTTATTTATTGTCTTATGTAACATGATGCTACAGTTTGCATGAGGGACTGGCAGAAACCGATCAGTGATACAGTAACACGAGAGCTAAAGAGAGCAGACTGCGTGTGCTTTCGAATCGCTCTCGCGGATGATCGATATGCGCCGCACCTCTTCTAGTCGAACACCGGCTAGTGCTGCAGGCTTATTGGCTCACTGACGCTGATGAGATTAACCCCTTAGGTATCGGAATTTGGTACCGAACGACGAGACGTTTTTCGATACTCGATGGTATCGCGGCAATTCGGTCGGTGCCTAAAAAGTAACGAACTCGATACCCAGCCTGTGGCGGTCTTGTGCTGTGAGCGCAGGCAGGGAACCGCTCCACGGCGCTGCTGCAGCAAAACACACTGTTGCTCACATCAAGCATTTTTATGTGAGTATTATGACCAGTACTTCATTTGATCTTGCTGGATCCTGTTCCGGAATATGTCAGATTTTGAATTTTTGCGTTGTGGTAGGCCTATTTGTTTTTAAAAATCTGGCATTTACAGTGCATTAGATCGTAACAGTGCATGCGTGCATACAGAGACGGAGCGGGCTTGGCTTGATGTATTTGGAGCTTATTGTTCACGTCTCATTCGGCACAAATCCAGATGTTTCCATATTCGCAATGTATTTGAATGAAACAATTTTTTATAATGTAAAAACTAGGCTTGTACTGTACAAGCATTGCATATAGATGCGTAAAAAGATATCCTCTTCACGATGGCAGAAAACGTCCTTGCATAACAGCAGAGTTGGACCGGTATACTCCGGTCTATGTAAAAATGCCAGGTAACCTTTATTGTTTGGTGACTGTATTTTATTTGATAATGAAAGACTGCGATGTAAGTTGGAATGCTAGAATATGTGGTGTGTGTGTGCGCGCGAGGCGCCGGCGCGATCGAACAGCTGAAACATAAAAAAACTTATTTATGGAGCTCCGCGCCACACTTCTGTTTTAAATCTGTTAGCTTAATTATTTAAGCCAGATATATTTAGCTTTTTTTTTTTTATGAAAACAAATTGTTATTTTTATTTAGGCCTATTGCTTACACAGGCTATACATTTTCCTTAAAGCATGCCATTTTGTCCCAGGACTTGAAAACCTGTGCCTAGGCTAGTTAGGTCCTGCAGAAACTTGTGAACGATGCTCTAGTTGTGGCATCACCGTTTAGTGACAATTGAATGCTCCGGGAAAACGTATTGTCAGTGTCAGTCACAGCGCATTTTAGTTGCTGTTTTGAATCCAGCAATTATTTTTTTACAAATTATAAGCTCTGATTATGACAAATGTGGTATAAAAGCTTTGATTATTACAGGAATAATTGGTTAGCTGGAAAATCTTACATCGCGACCATGCTTTTGGATGCCGTTCGAGCCCATATAGCCTACATTTATGCGGCTTTGTTCTGGTTTGCCGGTTGGTCACAAATTTCCACAAATTCAATATTATTTAGGCATTGTTTCTTTTCCTAAATCCTCACCGTCTAACCCTCTAATTTCGAAAGTTAATTTTATTGTCATTCACTTTATCACTGTTTTTGCATCTAAGGGAAATGAAAGATTTCATAAGAATTCGTTCTATGTATTAATTTGTTCCCTCATTTTAGTTAAATCATGGGTTATTTAGTGAACAAAATTAATGAAACATGGACAGTGGCCGCAAATTAATAAGTCGTAGGAACGAATTAACAAGTTGTAGGAATGAATAGCCAATCTGTCCTGTGTCCCGCAGCCCTGCAAAGCGCAGAGCCCGATATGAAAAAATTATCTGGGGAAATGACTTAGTTACTACACTTCTATTGCTTTCCATGTTGAAGAACTTTGTATTGTTTCTATTTTAATGTACTTTTAAAGTTTAAACCCACTTAAAAAACTTCATTTGTACATTATGAATGAATATGAAGGCTTATATGCCGTCACTCACAAGCCGCTGCACAGTTTTGCGCATGAGCCGCACGCAGCCAAAATTACGGCCCTAATCAACCACGATAGCTGTATGATTGACTCGTATACGACGATTAACGATCATAATAATCGTGACATCCTAGTGTGTAGTTACAGTAAATGACTAAACGAAGCCTCAAAGCAATATTGGCCTCATGATTTGTGTCTATCAGCGGTTATCAAGGTATCGAGAATCGTGTCAGCCCGAATTGTGATATCTCTTGAATCAATTCGGCGTAGCTTTTAAAGGCCGTGTGTGCTTTAGAATCAGCAAGGTATCTGCTTGCTTCTGTTCCTTACACACGCACATTTAAACCTAAATATTCATTCATAAAGTCAAAAAGTTGAAGAGATATTAGAAGGAGTTCACAGTGGGCTGTGTTACATTAAGCTCGCATCATAAAAGCCGATGGCAAGTACATTAAACCCCTTACATTACTGAGCCGAAAAGCACAAGCGCTCTCTTCGTGAGCCATTTGAGGTGTGCGAGTTAAAACGAGCCTATGAGCGATCGATGGTGTTAAAACCTTAAGTCAGAATCGATTCGGAGAGAATCACGATGCATGTCAAAAAATCTCAGAATCGATCCACGTATCTCGGTGCATCGATTTATTGTCCCAGCCCTAACTGTTATAGATTGAATATTCCTGAATTTTAGTTTTTCGTTTTAAATAACCGAGCATGTGTAATGTAATCTGCGGTGTGTCGTTCCTGCAGGTGTATGTGATCGAGCCGGTGAGGATGGAGTTCAGCCCGTGTGTGGTGGAGGCCCGCCTGGGCTTGAGTCTGGATCTGCCGCTGCGAATCTTCGGTCAGCTGGCCGGAGAGAGAGTGACACTCAGTGACTGCTCTCACTTTGATATGCAGGTGGACATGGAGAGTTATGGCGTCTTTCAGCTGCTGGAGGGTGAGTTGAGTTGATGTTGAAAGAATGTATTTTCTTACTTGCATGGAACGCAAAATCAGAGATTTTAAAGATGAGCTTCCATACAGCAAAAGTAGGGCTGCACGATTGACAAAAATCATAATTGTCGATTATTCCCTTGAAATTGTAATAATTGCGATTATTAATTACGATGATCAAAATTTACATTGAATGATGTTCATACCACTGTTTGAAGCAACTGATGCCGTATTTTTATATGAAAATAAACAAGCTGAAAACACTAACTGAAAAACCTTTAGTGCTTTTCTATAGTATTAAGCCTCAAATATCAAATATACATCGGATTGGTTTCTTTAAATTATAAAAATATGAATGGTATTATAATGTTATACTAAAACAATGGAAAAACCCTTAAGATAACATGTAGAAAGAAAAAAAACATATCTTAAGTGTGCTGAATAACATAAGTGGACTTTGAACGATTAATTGCCGCTTTGAACGATTACATAATTGTGGCATCCATAATTGTAATCGCGATTAGAAATTTGATTAATTGTGCAGCCCTAAGCAAAAGTATCACAGTAGCGCTGACTGAAGCAAGCCTGTTAGTAGAGTAATTGACAAGTATTAAACAAATATCAGCGATGCAAACTGCTCAGCCTTTCAAACTGATGTTTTATGTTCAAACATAATTGAATCTAGCAATGGCCAGTCCTTCTGAGTAGAGCATGTGCACAGTATCTGCCTTATTTTTGGTGTGTGAGGCGTCCGGTCAGGGCCGCATGATTAATCCTGAAATCGCAGTATGGCTTCGTGCGATTTATCAAATCACACAATCTGTGATTTAATTAAATGAATATATGTGTTGCATGTTTCCGAGTGAATCGTGGCATGTGAGCAGCTCATTATCTGCAAGTGTTTGCAGCTTCTCAGAGTGATTCTGTTCATAGTAAATGCTGCTCCACACAAACTCCATCTCTGGCATCTGCTTCTGTTGCCTTAACATTAGCAACGCAACATGCACAGCATCTTCCCATACTTGTAATGAGAAGAGCTTGTCAACAAAAGAAAAGCTTTAAGGACTTCCTGCGGTTTTCAGTGAAAATAAAAGTTTGATGGTTTAATGCTTTCAATCGCAGTATTATGGGGGAAAAAAAATCACAGTTCGATTATTTGTTATGCTTTCTACAATGATAGCGCCCTTGGCATATCCCAATAATAAGACCATCTCAAATAATCACAGACAGGTGTGTTTGATCAGGGTTGGCACTGAAGTCTGCAGGCAGGTAGTTCTCCAGGAACAGGATTGAGCACCCCTGCTTTAAAACTCTGCTTAGTTAAGTTTTCATTTGAGAAAATAAATAAGAGCCAGTGAGACGCATATTTCATCTTGAAATATGAAGTTGGCAAATGTCACAAAAGCTGTTTTGACTCCGTTTCAATGTTCTGATTTCAGTTTCAATGTGACTGTTTCAGTGTTTGTTTGCAGATTTAACAGAAGCAGAATGTTATGTAATTCATTTTGAAGTCTGTGAATTGCTGTAATATTTTGAGCATTTGTGTGTGTCTTCAGGTAGACTTCCCCCAGGTCCGGGCCACTGCAGCGGGGTCAGAGTTGAGGCCTTGACCCCCGGTTACACCAACCTATTGGTTAGCTACACCCATGGTAATGTTGACCTCAGCGCAAAGATCACCATTGCTGCCTACCCCCCTCTCAAGGTAAGCCTTTAAAACCTGTGCTTTGAAGATGGTGAAGGACAAATGTGCATTGTTATCATGAGCAATGATTTGATTGGCATGCTTTTTCTTTGACAGCCGATTGACCCCATGTCTGTGGCTGTGGTGACATTAGGCTCTTCTAAAGACATGACGTTTGAAGGAGGCCCCCAGCCCTGGGTCCTAGAGCCTTCCAAGTTCTTCAGAAACCTCACGGCTGAGGACCACAGCAGTGTCATGCTGTCTCTGTACGGACCTGCCTCACGAACATACTCCAGACATTTGGTCAGAGCCACATGCCGCGCTCTGGGAGAACAGGTCAGAGGAGCCTGTGATGTCATATCCTGTGGCCTAGCCACTAGGAATGTGGACTGATATGTTTGAAATGCTCAAATAATTGTGGCTTCGCAGGTCTTAGCAGTGACAGTTGGAAACCAGCCCACCGTGACGAACCCCTTCCCTGCTGTGGAGCCGGCTGTGGTGAAGTTTGTGTGCGCACCTCCGTCACGTCTCACACTGACGCCCATTTACGTGAACCCACAGCTGGATGTGTCCTGTCCTCTGCTGCAGCAGAACAAACAAGTGGTGAGCGCTCAAACTCTCAGACATATTTGTAGTCTTCTTATGACAGGAAGTTCAGGAGCATTTGTACGTTTGTTCTGTAGGTGCCAGTTTCCAATTATCACAACCCAGAGCTGGATGTGGCGGCCTTTGACCAGCAGGGCAGGAAGTTTGATAACTTCAGCTCTTTGAGTATGATCTGGGAGTCCTCCAAAGTTTCCCTGGCGAGCATCGAACCAACCATGCCCATGCAGCTACACATACATGAGGACAACAACAAACAGAAAAAACTCCATGGTACCTCATACTGATTACTTCAGACCATTGAGAATTATGAAATACAAGTATGTATTAGGAATTGATAGAATGACAAAAGTCATATTACTTACTGGTTGACAGTTTAGCTCATAAACAGCAATGTCACAATTATGGATGTCACGGGAGAAAATTTTCACACCGGTATATACAGGGGGGAAAAAAAGTATTTAGTCAGACACCAACTGTGTAAGTTCTCCCACTTAAAAAGATGACAGAAGCCTGTAATTTTCATCATAGGTATAACCTCAACTATGAGAGACAAAATGAAAAAAAAAAAAAATCCAGAAAATCAAATTTTTTAAGAATTTATTTGCAAATTATGGTGGGAAAATAAGTATTTGGTCAATAACAAAAATTCATCTCAATACTTTGTTATATACCATTTGTTGGCAATGACAGAGGTCAAACGTTTTCTGTAAGTCTTCACAAGGTTTTTACACACTGTTGCTGGTATTTTGGCCCTTTCCTCCATGCAGATCTCCTCTAGAGCATTAATGTTTGGGGCTGTCGCTGGGCAACACGGATTTTAAACTCCCTCCAAAGATTTTCTATGGGTTGAGATCTGGAGACTGGCTAGGCCTCTCCAGGACCTTGAAATGCTTCTTACGAAGCCACTCCTTCGGTGCCCGGGTGGTGTGTTTGGGATCATTGTCTGCTGTATAACCCAAGCCACGTTTCATCTCAAGCCCTTGCTGATGGAAGAGGTTTTTCACTCAAAATCTCACGATACGGCCCCATTCATTCTTTCGTTTACACTGATCAGTCGTCCTGGTCCCTTTGCAGTAAAACCGCCCCAAAGCATGATGTTTCCACCCCATGCTTCACAGTAGGTATGGTGTTCTTTGGATGCAACTCAGCATCCTTTCTCCTCCAAACACGACAAGTTGAGTTTTTTACCAAAAAGTTCTATTTTGGTGTCATCTGACCATATGACATTCTCCCAATCCTTCTGGATCATCCAAATGCTCTCTAGAAAACTTCAGACGGGCCTGGACATGTAATGGCCTAAGCAGGGGGACACGTATGGCACTGCAGGATTTGAGTCCCTGGACGCGCAGTGTGTTACTGATGGTAGCCTATGTTACTTTGGTCCCAGCCCTCTGCAGGTCATTCACTAGGTCCCCGTGTGGTTCTGGGATTTTTGCTCCCAGTTCTTGTGACCATTTTGACCCCACGGGGTGAGATCTCTGCGTGGAGCCCCAGATCGAGGGAGATTATCAGTGGTCTTGTATGTTTTCCATTTTCTAATAATTGCTCCCCCAGTTGATTTCTTCACACCAAGCTGCTTACCGATTGCAGATTCAGTCTTCCCAGCCTGGTGTAGGTCTACAATTTTGTTTCTGGTGTCCTTTGACAGCTCTTGGGTCTTGGCCATGGTGGAGTTTGGAGTGTGACTGTTTGGGGTTGTGGACAGGTGTCTTTTATACTGATAACAAGTTCAAAAAGATGCCATTAATACAGGTAACCAGTAGAGGACAGAGGAGCCTCTTAAAGAAGAAATTACAGGTCTGTGAGAGCCAGAAATCATGCTTGTTTGTAGGTGACCAAATACTTATTTTACGAAGGAATTTACCAATTAATTCTTTAAAAATCCTTCAATGTTATTTTCTGGATTTTTTTTTTTTTCTCATTTTTTCTCTCATAGTTGATGTATACCTATGATTAAAATTACAGGCCTCTCTCATCTTTTTAAGTGGGAGAACTTGCACAATTGGTGGCTGACTAAATACTTTTTTGCCCCACTGTAAACTGACAAAGCGGTAATTCCGGGGCTGGGTTGGCGGGGCTTTAGGCTCTTTACACTTTCGCGTTTCCAGAATTGCGACTTGGGGTCCGGTTATCCACAGAAAAGTGTTGGCTCTTACACTACATAGTGCGGGCGTATGACCAAAGAGTATTATCCGGTGATTTTCAAAATTATACTGGTTTCACGTTACTGACGGTATTTTTTCATGCCTATGACCGGAGTGGTTAATCATATTTTCTACTGATTGAGAGGGGAAATACTGCAGTATATTGACTTAGAATGCACTATTTTACTGTCATGATGAGTGAATAGTGTCAACACAACCCCTTTTAATACATGATTTTATCAGACGATGCCGCGATTATAAATGATCGCAGCATCGTCTGATAAAATCAACATGCATCTACACTATGCGGTTGTTTTGGCTGTATTACTTTTTTGTCTCATGCAGCACACTGCCTGTGTCTGAGTAACAAACTAAAAACAACAACAAACAAAAAAGTGCATGTGATATTAACAGACGAACTACGCTCATATTTATAATTCCAAAAAATCAGAAAGTGCTAGGAAACGCTGTTTTGTATTCATTTATTGACGAGTCGGCTGCGGTGCTTCTCTGCCGCTCACTGCACAGAACAGACGCCGAGAGAGGCGACACTTCTCCGGGAGAGTCAGACCTCACGCTCGCGGGACAGCACTGGCGAAATCTTCCAACTGAACCATAGCTAAAAAAAGTCGCTAGGTTTGTCAGTATAAATATTCTATGAAAAAAAGCCGCTAAAAGGGTCTGAAAGTTGCTAAATCTAGTGCTAAAGTCGCGCTCGTGTGTGTGAGACGCGGGAGCTGATGGCAGCGGGCGCTGGATATTTGTGGCGGTCAATGTGGATATTGTGGATGAGTTCTTCTGTGTCATCACGTTCTATTAGTTCTACAGCTTCAGTTTCGGAGCTTTCACGCTTAGTAACACATACAGCTGTTCCTCACCACAGTGCAACAGAGAAAAGGGACCCCTTTCAAACAGTGTCGCACCGGTATTGCTGTATTTTAAAAATTCATATCATAACAAAAATAAGATAAATAAAAATAAATATATTCGGTATGAACCGGTATACCGCCCAGCACTACATCTACACACCTTTCAATTTCTAAGACTAAAACGAATGCTTGCATTTTACGCGGCGAGTATAAACCAGGCTATACACCCGACTCGCTCTCCTTCTCTTCATGTGAAGTCTGACTCCTTCTGCACTAATTGCATGCATAAAGTATAAATTTTGTCATATCTTTATAGAAGCCTATGTACATAACCATTGTGTCTTAAGTTCTTTAAAAAATTTAATTAAATTGCACTGATATTTATTCTACCAGTTCACACATTTCTACCGTCACACAATCATATACCATCACACCGCTCATAATTATGTATGTGATGTTTTCCACAGGTCATCAGACGGTTCTTGTCCATCATGAATCAGGCGTGGCAGCCATCACTGTGACCGCAGTCGGCTATCAAACGTCCCATCTAGAGGCAGCAGCCGTTTTGAGTGGAGTGAGTTCATATCCCATGACAAGCTCAGCCTGTTTTCACAACAGTTTAGTGCAGGCAAATTCAGATTTTTTTTTTTTTTAATGAAAGTGATTTTCAAACCCCCACCAAGTCTGCAATAAAATGGGATTGGTGTTGTATTCCGTCATGAGAAACAGAATTTGGTTGAATATTATTTTAGAGTTAGATGTGATTTTCCATTGTCATTTCTTGTCTTGGACGCAAAAAGCTGTTTGGACAGCAGAGTTCAAGATACTAAAACTTATAACTAAAATCAATGTACACTTATTAATGTGTTTATGGTTGTTGGCAGTTTTTTTTAAATTAGGATAACCATGTCAAACCAAATGAATATTTATTGTGTTGATATGACATTGAGGTAAGTTAGGTAATTTCATGTAAGATCAAAGTATGTGACAAATTTGTTTCTGCAACAGCTCCAGCGCTCTAGTGCAAAATTATATTGTGCACTACTGAACCGATATAATGCACTACTGAACTGATATAGTGTACTATTAAACTGATTAGTGCACTATTGAACCGATATAATGCACTACTGAACCGATATAGTGCACTACTGAACCGATATAGTGCACTACTGAACTGATATGATGCAGTATTGAATGAGTGAAGTTGAGCGATTTTGGATTCTGCAACAGAGAAGTTAATTCCTGTTCTAGAAATTGACTCTTTTGGAGTTTATTCCCTATTACTACTCTAGAATAGTCAGCCAACAACCAATCACATGAGGTTAACTAGTTGGTTTGTCTAGTACAGTGGTTCCCAATCCTGGTCCTGGACACAACACTGCACATTTTAGATGTCTCCCTGTTCAAACACACCTGATTCAACTCATCAGCTCATTAGTGAAGACTCCAAGACCTCAAATGTGAGTGTCAGATAAGAGAGACACCAAAAAAATGTGCAGTGTTGGAGGTTCTCCAGGACCAGGATTGGGAACCACTGGTCTAGTACAATGGCTCTCTGGTTTAGACTAAGCATAAAACCAAATATGAACACAGCCAGAGGCTCGAGGAGTGGCTGAACCGCCGTTTTTGGAGAACATGAGCTCATGAGCAGTTTCGTTTCCTCAGCAGGACGATGCTCTGTAACCACACACATCAGCCCACACCATCACTACAGTTACTGTTGCCAACAACAAAGCTAACTGACACAGGAAGCTGACATGCTGATACGTCAAAATGATAACTTTTCTAATACCAGCTACTCTCTAAATGAGGTTCAAGTTAACTTCAAAGGCTCTATGTGGGCAGCATCTCCTTTGATGGGCACACATTAGTGCCACATATATAATGTATAAAATCTTATTCCTGTCCTAACTGTATTAGCATGTTGCTAAGTTAACAATAATTAAGAGGATAATTCTTCTTATTTGTACATATTCAATCATTATTGAGCTTGATTCTGAAGTTGAGCTCTGATTGATGTGTGTTATGCTCACATGTGTGTTAGTTTGATCCTTTGAGCCCCGTCTCCGCCATGCTTGACCTGCTGTTAGTAGAGGACGTGAGGGTGACCCCTGACACCATCACCATATACAACCATCCCGATGTGACGGTAAGCTCACACATCTGCACCGCACACACCTGATTGTCTGGAAGAGCTTGTCTAGTGTGTGTGACACCTGGTGTTGCTATTTTTCCCCTCTGCAGGCGGATCTGATTCTGCAGCAGGGCTCAGGTTATTTCTACGTCAATGCAAGCGTCGGGGGAATCGCAGACATCACGTTCCAGGAGTCCCAGGGAATCGCTCAGGTAATGCTCAATAGATAAGCTCTGCCAGTGGTAATTGTGGGATTTTGTTTACAACAAAAAACTGTTTCAGCATGACGAGGCAGAAAATCTGAAATAGCGAATTTTGTCAAGTGGTTTGATACAAATGATAACCTTATTTTAATAAGAAAAGCAAATCATATATGTTGCCAGGTGTTTAGGGGATCATAGACCTGTAACTAGTCTATTCCCATTAAACAAGTGTGTGTTTACCCATTCATCTCTGCTTCTAGAATACAGCAAAGAATTTACTTTTTCCAGTAGACTTGAAAAATGAATGTATGGTTTTATTCTAACATGTAGTGCTATGTAGCCTATTGGGACACAAGCCAGGTGCTGAAACGGTTCAGTTTAAATTTCAGCTTGTTGTTTTGTGAAAACCACAATGCAAATCATGGAGGTGAATAAAATGCTACACAGCAACCATTGCAAAAGTTAAAATTGGTCAGTGGAATTTTTAAGGTGAGACTTAACGAAGGAATAGTTTGTATTGAGTTTTTATCAGATTTTTCTTTATGCAAACAATCCCTTTCTGGTATCCTTGGTATGCACTGAATTACAACTTCATTACAAATGTGTAATTAAAAACATTTTTAAATATATGACATACAAGTTTAATTAGAAATTACATTATATTTTAATTTAGCATAAATGTTTGTTCAGTACAATTGGCAGTACATTTTAATCATATTTCAAAGACAATAGAAGTTGAAATTACATGGAAAAAAGCGCTCTTAAGTTCAAGTATTTGCTTTTAAAGGGGTGGTTCATTGCGATTTCACTTTTTTAAGGTTAGTTAGTGTCTAATGTTGCTGTTTGAGCATAAACAATATCTGCAAAGTTACGAAGCTGAAAGTTCGATGCAAACGGAGATATCGTCTTTTAATTTCTGGCAGTTTAATGCCTACAAAAACTTCTGGTAGGGACTACAACGAGTTACTTTCCGGGTTCGAGACATCACAAACCCAGATAAACCCCGCTCTCGGGAAAAGGCAGCAAAGGGGGCGAGACCATGCTGCGCTGCTTTAGAGAAGAGAAAGCGAAAAATAGAGGTGCACGTAAAAATCTATTCTATTCTGTCTTCTAACAATTCTAATGGAATCACAAGTTTCAAAATCAATGTTCTAAAGGCATGTTAATATCGCTTTCGTTTGAGCCCAATAGGTTCTCAATACTGTTCCTCGCGTCCTGCTTACACGATCTGCATCTCTCGCTATCTTTGCAGCTCCTCCAACCATTGAACTTTACATAGACAACTGATTTTCACAAGCTATGAGAGAGCGTTAAACATGGACGCGCGTGACGTTGCGTACGTATAAGCTTAATCAGAATATAAAACTGTATATTAAAAGCTAACATAAGCTCTATGCATTACACAGCGCATCTAAACGTATGATGAATTCAACAAACAAAAAATATAGGCCTGCCATTTAAAGCCGTGCTTTCACAGGTTCTGCAAGATCCTCTTAATATACTCTGCTTCTCAATCGAGCTCAAACTGATAAGTGATATTAACATGCAGTTGTTTACAATACAACTGGAGCACATGCTGCTGAGGTGAGGGGCGGGACGTTTAGACGCGCGCTAGAGACAGTTTAGCCAATCACAACACACTGGGCTAGCTAACCAATCAGAGCCCAACGCCTATTTCTGAGGGAGGGGCTTCATAAAATAAGGAAATTATCAGCCCGTTTCTCAGAGAAGGGACAGAGAGGTGTGGAATAAAGGTAAATTATGTGAAAAATAATGCGTTTTTAAAAAAAACTAAACATTAACACGTTAGACTGCACCCCATAAACACAATCCAGCCTAGAAAAAAAACAGTGAACCACACCTTTAATCTAAATTTAAGCTATAGTAAATTTTCATTCAATTTTAGGTGTCCAAAAACATTACATTCAGTTCACACTTAAGTATATTAGGTAAAGTATAGGATTCTTATTCTTTATGAATAAAAGTGAATTTTACACGGACTCGTGTCTGGACACTATTTTATTTATTATTTTTGTACTGAGAAATAAATTGAAGAATTTCTTTGGAATGGCATTATGCCATGAAATTTGTCAATAAAGCTTAACTATGTGAACTGGACATTACTCACAAAAAATATTCAAAAATCCAGAATGAGTGCATACTTTTCAGTATTCCAGTCGTTGTTTAAGGCTGGTTGATGCTACTGTGATATGTGTGTATTAAAATGACTGCAAAAAACATTCAATTACTTTAGTGGACTTATGTTGTAGGCCTTACGCCGACTACACAGTATTAGTTGTGTTGTACACTGGTTTTATTTGGTTTAATTTGATGTAATCTCATTTGGTGTGACTAAGGTGGTCCAGGCTCAGGCGGGGGTCTGCAGGTGATGGTTCATGCCCTTTGCCTGACCCCTTTCCTGCTCCGGATCGGTTCACATCTCGATATTTGGAGGTTTATGTGCGTGTGGCCGACAAGGTTGGTGACATCCGATCAAAAAAAAAAAAAAAAAAAACCTTGATTCAGTCATATGTTAAAATATATTAAAATAAAAAAACGGAAACAAATCTGTTTCGAAATTCCATGCATGTGCATTTTATAATTGTTATAAAATGATTTTGAAATCAGAAATAAAATTCAGATGGCACATTAATTTCAGGTGGAGATCGGCAAGTCAGTCAAAGCATATGTTCGGGTTTTGGATGGCAACAAGAAGCCTTTCCTGTCCAGATATTTCTCTGTCATGAACCTGAAGCTGAGGGCAGCGTCCTCCATTATATCCCTGCAGTGAGTAACCATGTCTAAATCTCCTGAGCTTCGTGTTCTGGCGTCTGAGAGAGCTAATCAACCTCTGCTGTTTGTCAGGGCTCTGCCCGATTCTTCAGAAGAAGATACAGCCACATTTCTGGTCAAAGGTCTGGTGATCGGACAAACTAGTGTGTCTGCTGTCGTCATAGACAAAAATGGCAGGAAAATCACCTCTGCGCCCCAGCAGATTGAAGTAAGCCGCTTCTGTGCCATCATTTACAGCTTTATGAAGGGTTTGCTCCAAGCCTAATGTGCATATATTATTTATAAGTATACTATATGTTTTTTGTAATATAATTTAGGGAACCGATTCTTTACACTAGGAATATAAGATCCAGTCCCTTAACCAGATCCTGAGAGAAGAAATGCTTTTTATCTGGTATTCATAACCCAGTCAGCAGTCGGGTCAGGTTTGGCATTTGCTGTTGACTGGTTCTGGGTGTCAGACAAAACACTACTGACTGGGATTTGAGTACCAGATAAAAGACTGATCTGTTTTGACGGGATCTAGTAAAAGCACTGGATCTAATATTGCTAGCATGAAGAATTCTAAAACTTATACTAAACCTTCTGTCAGCCTGAGGGTTTGGAAAAGGAAGCAGTAATAAATAATCATAATAAAAATGACTAATGAACAAATGTAATGTACAAAAAAAATGTGTGAAGGGTCAAGTGATTCAAATAATAGCTGAAGAAATGAAGCAAATGAAGAAAATCAAACACAATGAAAATATATGGTTGCTCTCTTGAAGCTACACACACAAGTTGCTACTGAAAATTCAGATTATATTTTTTTGTTTGATCTGTAGGTATTTCCTCCCTTCAGACTGCTGCCCAGGAAAGTCACTTTGATAGTTGGAGCAATGATGCAGGTAAGTAATCAGGGTACTTCTGTCCTCTTGTCTAATCTGGTGTGAGTGAGCAGATCGACACACAAAACACTAGCAAATGCTGCACTCTATAACTACATGATTGTGGCCAAATATAATTAGCTTTGTTTACATGGACGGCGTTTTTGTAGTTCGGAATTAAATCATTCAGGTTAATGATCTGAAACACTTTTTCATGAATGCAAAAAGTAATCAAGGATTATGATTTAATAATTTTTTAAACATCAAATCCATCAATTTACTTGGACTGCAGCATTATGGATGAAATAATAGTTGGACTACCACTGGCAAACATCTCGGGTTACGACGTGGATGTCTGCTTCAAAGACGATAACTAGCATGACAAGGATGTTAGCACGCGGGTTTTTAACGTTTGGATTATGAAATTGGAATTGGAATGAAATTTAGGTTTGGCTAATTTATTGAGATTGACGTGGTTACATCAGACTTTTTCGGACTGGGCCAATAACCGATTATTAGGTTCCATGTAGTACTGTCAGGTATTCTTTTCCATTGCCTTTTCTATAATTTCTATGTGGAAATATGTCTTCAATGCAAACAAGTGAAGGTGAAACATTAAGCACATTGAATTGGCTCAACAGGACTAGGTTTTTGTCTGTCATTCAAATGCCATGTCTGTGATCAGTGATCATCTTCAGGATTGCACCTGTTGATTTGTAGATCACGTCAGAGGGAGGACCACAGCCCCAGTCCAACATCCTCTTCTCTCTGTCCCACGAGAGCATCGCTTCTGTCAGCAGTCTGGGGCACGTCAAGGGCCTGTCGGTGGGCAACATGAGTGTGACCGGCGTGGTGCAGGCGGTCGACACAGAAACCGGCAAACTGGTGGTGGTGTCAAAGGTGATGCTCTGCAGACGAATGAATGAATGAATGAAGCCACATTGATCTGTGTGAGTGAGTTAAAGTGCCCCTATTATGGGTAATGAAAGGTTCATATTTTGGTTTTGGGAGTCCCCAACGACAGGATTTGACATGCATGCAAGATCAAAAAACACTTTCATTGTCTTATAATATGTGTTTATTCTTACCTTATTTTTTTCCTTTTTTGCTCAACGACTCCCAAACGATTTGCTCAGTGATTAATTTTTCCAAACCCCTCCTTTGCGTGACGCTAATCTGCGGTGATTGGTCCAATCGGTCATATTTCCATTTCATCTTGCCTGTAACGCCTGATAAAGCAGCGTTTGTGAGCGCAGTGCTGCTTTGTGTACAACGTTACTGGGGAAAACTCTATTTTTACCGCTCCAAAAGCGGCATCTAGTGGCAAAGAATGAATCTGCATTTTTATTCAGACCAACTCGAAAAGACCAACAAGTGGGCGGGCAATATGTTAATGTTTCATGTTGACAAAAATTACTCTTTCAATGATTCAGAGTCGGCTCTTTCTTTTGAGAGACAATAACTTTATACACGGTGCACTTTAAGATTTAATACTTTGCAGGATGTTTTCATTCACTTAGAGCTGTGTTGCACACTGCATGAAAGGTAATTTTCAAAAATCCATAATAGGGGCACTTTAAATGCTGTCATTGGCAGGATCAAGTGGATGTTGAGGTGGTCCAGCTGAAGGCCATAAGAATCCGAGCTCCCATCACCAGAATGAAGACAGGCACTCTGGTAAACACACATTATGAGCTCATCTTTTACCTGCAAAGGATTTTGAGGTTGTAATGAAGGTTTGGTCTGTGGCTGTAGATGCCGGTGTATGTGATGGGCCTGACCAGCAGCCAGACGCCGTTCTCCTTCGGGAACGCTCTTCCTGGACTGACCTTCCACTGGTCTGTGACTAAGAGAGACGTTCTGGACGTTCACACGCGCCATGCGGAGGTACAGTGGGCTTTCAGTATTAGTTGTGTTGATTTTAACTTTATCACAGTTAGGGCTGGCATCTCCATTTTTTTTTTAAAGTTCAGATGATAGATTTAACCGCCTGTTGACCACTTACTGCTGTTTGCTGAATGAACACGAAAGGAACATTCAAAATCATATTTACTTATGGGTACTTATATAAAAATTAGTGCTGTCAAAGTTAACGGGTTAATTGTGCGAATAATTGTTTTCAGTTAACACAATTAACCCGGCATCCGTTTTTTTCCTGGCATCCTTTGGCAAGCGTTACAGTAGACTACATGAACACACTTTCAAGCATGGTAAGATGCAAAAGAGAAGTTAACACTCTCTGTGAACACAGGACTCCGATACGTGCAAGTGCACTGAAAGCCGCTTCAGACAACATGACTGCAGGGCATTGAGTGCTCTTTCACAAACAAAAACACACAAATTGCAACATACCCGGGTTTGTGTGAGTGATCAAAACCTTTAAATGACTTAAAAAATAAATAAATAAAAAGTCTTAAATGATTGTAAAGAGATGAGTTTCAGATTCGCGTCAGGATTTAAAGAGAAACCTGCTGCAGTCTGTCATTGATGGAAATCAAAGAACAAATGAAAAAGAGAAATCACTCACTTCTCTTCGTTGACTAACATTTGTAGATTGAATAAAAACGAATCTATATTCAATTTATAGTTTGTGAAGATTGTTTTAAGTTCACGTAGAAGTAGTTAATTTTCCAGCTGTTAAACTGGTTAAAAATAAAGGCTTTCAATTATACTGTAATGTTGAATGACTATAATTAATGAGATAAATTGTAGGGGATAATATGCTTAATAGTAGGCAAGGGGTATGAACGAGCCAGGTAGTGTGGGAATCTTCCAGGCAGGCGTCTGTACAGCTCAGCGCTGAGCACAACTTCGCCATGAGTGTGTTTGGCAGGAGTAAAGGCCGCACAGGACTGAGGGTGGTGGTGAAGGCCAGTGTTCCCCTGGCTGGACATCTGCAGGACAGTGCCCTCGAGCTGCATGATGAGATACAGATTCAGGTGAACTGAACCTCATTCTGTCATTCACAGAGCAACACTGTATTCTGTGTTACTGGCTTACAAAACAAACCCCTCATTAAGCATTGAATGTTTTATCCATTGCAACACTGCATTTTGAAGAACGTTTGCTGAACCAAAAGTAAAGGCTGACCCTGCCATGCATTGAATTTCAGGTTTATGAGAAACTGCAGCTGTTGAACCCAGAAGTTCACGTTGAGGAGATCCTGATGTCCCCAAACTCCCTGCTCAAACTCCAAACCAACAGGTAACTCAGCAGCAGCCTTTGCTTCACATCAGCACATACGGTTACAGTTAGACTCAACAACATCAGATATCCATGTTGCTTTGCCATGAACGTGAGCTGTGCTGCGCTACAAATACACACAACACAGTGTGACAAATTCAATCGACTGGAGTCAATTATACTACGGTTACCACACCTCAAGACATTGTTCAGAGTTATATTTCAAGACGTTCGTCAGGTTTTTGCCCTTAAAACACTCTTGTGTAGGATTCATTTTTTACGCAGCTCATCTAAACTCCTCTGTTGCTAATTCCAAAACATCATTTTAGACTAATGCAGTTATGAGAGAGGGAGATTAAACATGTGAATTACCTGAGTCTGTGTGTGTTGAACAACAGCGTCTCAATAGCGAAACTGTAAGTTTATCTGCTTCAACAACAGCGCCGTTATTACCTCGCTAGTGAGAAATGTCATGTAGCATTTCACTTGCAAAACTATTTTACCGATAAAATCATAGCAGTGCTGGCAACACGTTTCTGTGCATGTGTTTGTGTGTGTGCGTTTATAAGGGAGAGAGAGCGGGAGAAGTACAGCATGTGCTTTCCGTACATAATAACATGTAAAGTTGTGGCAGAAATATGGAAATAATTAGATTTTTTTAATCTTGTTCAGGGTTTCCGCGGGGTCTTAAAAAGTCTTAAATTGTACAATAAAGTCTTAATTTTGGCTTAATTAAATTTGGGGACGGAAAGACCAGAATTGTGATATGGCTAAATGTGATGATTAAACTTCAAAAGGCTATGATTCCATTAAATAAGCGCTGCACGTTCAAAGTCCGGTGCTGCTGCTCTGTGCTCTGCCATTACCGCCCCGGGAAACAGTTATATTTCTACCAAATGCTCCACCTGCTGACAGAGAATGAATGAGCATTTTCAATAAAACTGATGTTTTTATCAGAGTTCAGACAAATGCGAAAATCTACCCATGTATTTACACTGCAAACACACAGAGCTTTAAATGTGAACCGGTGGATAGATAAGACGACAATGCATTATAAAAATCGAAACCGTATAGGGGTGTGCGATGTACAGTATAGTCTGCAATAATATCGTAATTGTAGTTTTAATGATGTGCGATTCGACATTATCGAGTATATCGCGAAAAGCAAACAAAACACACCTACAGAGTGCATGCATACATTAGGTGATGAAGTCTAGTAAGTTAACAGGTTAAATTAGTGAGCATACGCATTTAGAGAGTTCTTTCACTGCATGAATCAGTCTATTAAAATGCATTTAAAATGATCACATAATTCAAGATATGGGGCAGAAAATGTATATATTTATATCATTTCATATAGTTAATATTACACGAAGAGTGCCGTTTTTTTCTCAAAGTCAGCATGATTACAAATGTGAAATTGATTTTATACAACAGTTTAATAAAGTTTAATAAACAATATGTTAATATTAAGAGACTTATGTTTTAGACACCACAGCACTGTTTTGCGTCTCTGAGCAACATTTTGTTCTTGAATGAATCAACCGTTTAAATGATTCGGTTCAATCGCAATGACTCACTATTAACAGTGACTTGCTGCCACCTACAGGCGGTTTTAATTTCACATTTAAGGTACCTTTTAATTTTTTTTATAATTTCAAACATCAGTTTTCAAAATGTTATGTTTACAATATCAAAACATTATTTAGCTATGCATTTGTAACTGCAGGTTAAAGTATTCCATGTCCCTCAGAGCTGAATTAAACCGTGTGTAAATGCATCTAAATGCCACTTCTAATGCAGCTTCTGTGTTTCCTCTGCATTGCAAAGATCAATTTTCTTGATACTGATTTCATTTGCTTGGTAACAGCCCAAATGCAAGAATTTGACTCAAAAGATGGTGCACACTTTTAGAAAAAATGGCTTAAAGGTAAAAATGGCCATAAAAAACTTATTGGAAAAGATTAATTGTGTGCACAAAAACACACTCAGCAAAATATCATCTAAATATTGTTATCGATAAAATCCCAGAAATGTATCTAACATCAGAGCTTTGTTGCTGAGCAGTGCCCCTTCTAACTGTAAACTGTGTGCTCTGTGCTGTAGAGATGGACTGGGCTCCCTGTCCTACCGTGTGCTGGACTGTCCGGACAGAGCTGCTCTCCTTCAGGTGGATGATAAAGGTCATCTGACGTCTGGATCTCTGACAGGAACTGCATCGCTACAGATCAGCTCACAGGAAGCATTCGGCGTCAATCAAACCATCATCGTCGCTGTGAAGGTAGCGCTCCGACACATAAGGATGTGATGATATGCAACTGCAGTGCAGTCTTTAAACAGACCATTATTTTAGCAATTTATACGTGCATTTTACTGAACTTAAACTAAATAGAAAACAAAATAGAGGATATTTCATTTGAATTGCAGATTAGTACAAATAATGCATAAATTAATATAGTATAATTGCGGTTTAATTATCTCATAAGTTCCTTCCTCATAGCTCATCAGTGAAATATTTGGCTGTGTGTTTATTTAGCCGTCATGCAGTGGGGTTGTTACTTCAGGGTGATACCTACATATTCAATAAAGCAATAAGCCCCGTGAAGCCGTGGTTTACAGTGAATTTATAACAGCTAAGGGGCTTTGTAAGGTACGACGCGAAGCGGGACTTATTGCTTTTATAAAACGGTTATTCCATACACGTAGTAAGGTTTCACCGAATAAAACAGAGCAAATAAAGTGTAATGATATTAATATAAACAGTATTCTTACTACCGGTTTATAATAGAATTTTGCAAATAAATGACTGTAGATTATCTCTTACACATCTATATTATGATTTGTAATTCATAATAGCTCTTAACTGTAAATGAATATTTGAGTAGTTAGTATTCGGTGTCAGCAGTTAAGCGTGTGAACTGCTGGTGTGTTTGTTGTGAAAGGTGGTGACCGTCTCATACCTGCGTCTGAGCACTAGTCCGGTCATGTACACGTCTAACAGAGAGGCTGTGTCCGCCATCCCGCTGGGAGCCGTTCTGACCTTCAGCGTTCATTTCCACGACAGCACGGGAGAAACCTTACACAGCCACAACTCAATGCTCAGCTTCTCCACCAACAGGTAAAGCAAAGCCCATCTACATGACAGCTGTGTCTTTGACTGCAGCACTTACACAGTGGCTGCACTGCAAACCAGCACCAAGACAAACTACAGCACTCGTAATATAATCAACAAAACTTCCAGGGAGCATGTTAATTGTTTGTTTAACATCCTCAGTTGGACTAATTTATTTAACATTTAACATTACATTCTGATAAAACGTCCCGATGTTCTGGACTTTGCCAGAAGTTACGGTTATTAATTAATTATTGGTAGGTTAACTAAGTTTATTGGTAAGGATTAATTGACTAATCAGAAAATAATACATTGATTCAATGTAAAAAATAACAAAAAAAGATAAAAAAAATATAGATCGATAGATTAATCAATTAACCATAAAAAAGGATCAATTGATTAATCAATCATCAAAATAATCATTTGTTACAGTCCTAGCAGCAACGAATATTTGTTTATTTAGAACTTCCTTCTCAAACTCTGCCACTTCAGGGACAAAAAAAGCACAAGTCATAATGTATACAACGTATTTCACCATGTTTTATTTCCCTTGTGAAAGAGACTCTCTGTAACTCAATCTAATGTTTTACAAAGTCCTGGCTATCTTCCATATAGCTTTATTTTTAATGTGAAGTAAGAATTTTTACTTTTCTTCAGTGGTTTCGTCACATGTATTGCAGTAACATTCTTAATGTAATACTAACAGAATCAGACCTCATTCCTCCTCACACAGAGGAATGGAGCATCGGAAGAGTCAAATATGGTTGCAAATCAAAAAAGAATGAATGTTTTTTTTACAAATATTCAGGCGTCAGAAACATAATTAAATTTTAAGGGTGGTAATTGCAGACTAAATTAAAAATCAGTGCATATGCTTTAAGGATCTGTGTTATGTGTGCAGGGATGATTTGGTGCAGGTCGGTAAGGGTTCGAGTAACGGCACGCTGACAGTGCGGACAGTGAATGTGGGACTGACTCTGCTGGGGGTCTGGGACTCGGAGCAGGCCGGACTCGCTGATTTCCTCGCACTGCCGGTTCAGCATGCCATTCATCCGGCTGAAGCCCAGCGGCTGGTCGTGGGAGACGTTGTGTGCTTTTCTGCACAGTTTGTTAATCAGGAGGGTAAGAGAAAACACGCACACGTACAGATATTGACAGCCCAAAGTAAGCGTTTACTTTCTGTGCGTATTCAAGTCATTGTTCATGTGCAGGTGCATCAGGTGTGTGGAGCTCGTCGTCCAGCGCTCTGCTGGAGATTGATCCCAGGACTGGAGCAGCGGTAGCCAGAGACAAGGGCACAGTCACTGTGTACTACGAGATACCCGGTCAACTCAGCACCTACAGAGAGGTGAGGATAATCACGTGGACTTCAGTTCGGAGATATTCCACATCAGATATTTAGAAGGAAAAATCATGAAAATTATTTGGTCCCAAAAGTATATAACTGCAGATAAACAGTACTGTGATCATATTGTAATGCTGTGCTTTGTTTAGGTTCTAATTGAAGGTGCGTCTCGGACGTCTGTCGTGATTCCCGCAGTGAAGAAGGACCGAGACCCTAAAGTCCTGATGTCAACCAGGAGCACAGGAAGCAACCTCATCGGTACAGAACACTCCACGCATTGCATTAGAGAGAGACGCGTTCATACGCTTCTCATATAACACGACTGTTTTTAACCATTAAAATGAAATCCAGAAAAAAAAGGAAAGCAGAATTTGGGGAAAAAAATGAAATGGATTGCAAAGGGCCCCACTAGGGGTTCGATTCCTAAGAATCACAAATACTGAATAATTGTTTACTATGACTGCATTTTAATGAACACAAGCAAATATAAAGCCTCATACACAGGTACTGTTCCATTTTTTAATCTTAGTACTTTTCCACACAGCATTATAATACTCATGACTGTGTTCTCTGTCCACAGGAAGCTGCTTGTCGTCTCAGTCCGACAGCATGGCTCTGCTCCACCCAGAGTCCTCGGTCAGCTGTCAGCTGCGCTTCACCAGCAGCGCTGTGGATTTCTCTCCTCATGACGTCTACCACACTCACACAGCATTCGACGCCAGCACAGGTCTCTCACATGAACCTTGGACTTCAGCCTGACTTCACAATGACGGGTTTAACCCTGTGATCTGTATCTCCTCTGTGTGTCAGGCTTCTACAGCTGCGCGCTGAGCTTCAAGCCCATGAGCGACCAGCAGGTGAAGGTGTTGAGTCTGTCTATGACGGAGGTGGAGGTGAGGGCCGGCGTGCAGGGATCTCTCTTTAGCGGAGAGCAGCTCAGTGTCCAGCTGCCTGTAAGTCCAGGGATCTACGCCGATCAGACGGACATCATCCTGAGCAATCAGCACCCGTCTGCTGAGCTGACCATCTACGGCACGGCAGGTGCTCTTCAGCAGCTGGACGTATGTTTGCATCCTTGTCTCTCGGTGTCTGAAAAGTAGAGCCCAACCGATATATAGTTTTGGCGATTTTATCAGCCGATATGAGCCTGTCGCAGATATATCGGTATCGGCGAATATGGCGCCGATATGAATTTTTTTTTTACAGAACATAAAACGCAGATAAAATGCTTGTAAATGGTGTAATTACGTAGTTTGTCCATTGCTCTATTGTTTGCTACTGGCGACATGGATGAAGTGTATGGAATACCATTGAAACTTTGAACAGCCATATCTCTGTAACTGCACGGCGGATCCGCACCAAATTTGGGGGATCAGCTCGAGGAACCATCTCGAACGCCAAATCAAGTGTACGTCTCGAGGCCCCCTTTCGAATGAGACCACCACCGCGTCGATAGCCCCCATGGTCCGGGAGTTACGGGCGGTTAAATTCGCGGTTAGGCGCCGACCGATCTGGCGATCCTGGGGGGCTACCAATGCCCAGAGGGTGGCATCGAGAGGGCTCCTTGAGCTGAAGGGATCCCCCGAATTTGGTGGAGATCCGCCGCCGAGTTCGCGAGATAATGACACCAACCAACACTTTCACTTCAGTAAGGAGGTCTGTTGTTCAGGCAGCATTCAAGCGTTGTCTTATTCGACCGTAAGTGCCCTGCGAAGTGGACTTCACATGAAATTCCGCCATGATTCCAGTTCCAAGGGAGCGTACACGTTACATTCAAAGGGCATTAAAGTGCGCGAGACGTGAATTTAAATTGGATTTATTTACAGAGGTATATTATGTCACACTTCACACTTCTCTAGTAAGTTTCTTCTGTGTGTGAAGACAGTAGCGCAAATCCATGAATGAATGTTCCAAAGTGAAATAAAATGCCAACGGGTATAAAGTTTGAATCAGTGTGAAGTTTGACAGGCATTTTGATTAGTCTTATCTTTATCTTAGTCACATTTTATTTCATTGAGTTCTCTTCATAGTTTGTCGAGTGAAAAGCATTGCATTGTTGTCAACTTTTAGTCATTTACACTTGTCAAACTGCAGTTACCAACATTATTTTTTTATGTAATCTTCAAACAAAAATAGTCATTAATTCTTCTCTCTTCAGACCAAATCAATTAAGCTTATGAGAAATTTTTATCAACGTATTTGATTATTTGGAAAAAAACTTGAAAAAATGATGACAATTTCATTTTTGGGTGAACTATTCCTTAACAGTAGTGAAAAGGGAGCAACTTATAAAAAAATATAGTTGTTCATATATAATATATATAATTTATAATTTTTGAAAAAGAAGCAGAATAAGACAAATACAAAAGACATACAAATTTTAAAAAAATTTCAGATACAGTAGGTTTACTTAACACATTTATTTAACATCTTTTGTTGGTTAACATCAATGACCGGATAGGTACTTAAAGGTGGGGTGTGTTTTTTCAAAAACGCTTTAGAAAAAAAGTAGTGAAACCAACTACTATTAGTCGGGCCGAGTATCAAAACAAACGTGCAGCCAATCAGCAGTAAGGGGCGTGTCTAATCATGATGTGGAGGAGAGAGAGTTCAGTGCACAGGACGGAATAGCCGAGCCCCCCCCCCCCCCCCAGAGCGACGACAGAAAGATGAGAGATGGCAATTAAAAAACAAAAGAAAAAAACGTCTGTGGAACAAAAGAAGGCTTAAGGCAAGACGTAGGACCAGTGTAAATATCGGATCAGCTTTCCAGTGCTGGAGAAAACTCAAGGAGGCGAAGGCGTTATCGGAGCGAGAGTTTGCTTGGTTCTCTCAAAAGGGTGAGTAAAGTGTATATAACGGAACAGTGGCACGCCCGCGCCGCAACAGCTAAAGTCTGTCTACACTGGACGTGACAAAGTGACCGTTGAAAATCATTTGAAATTTGTTTCAGTATGTTATAAATAGAACGGGTCAGCAGTTTTCTGTCGGGGATTTGCCGCATCCAGTGTAGACAGCATCACGGATTATAATGAGTTCTATAGTATTTTATCGCACCACTCGCGTCCGGTGTAGACACGGTGTAACATTGGTTTGCTTTGTTTCACAGAACTAATCATTGTCTGGATTGCGTATGTATATGTGGGGCGGAGCAATCAAAATAGGGGCAAGACCCTTTTGGGGTAGGGGCGTGTTTGTTTTGGTGATTTCAAATATCAACATTGGCTAACAGAAATCACTTACCCCACCTTTAATTAGGAATGCTGTCCCTTTAAGATGGAAGGCATGCATTAATACTGACACACATTCAGTTTTCACCCACCTGTTTAAGTTCACTTAATCCATAACCAACTGTATTTACCTGAGATACTTTAGTCTAAACGAAGGACATGGGACTGCTTGTGGTGTAGTTGAGCACTGGAGGACATGTATCGCGTTATGCGGTATTGAGAACTGAAGACGTGGAGCGTGCGCCGAGAGAGAGCACTTCTTTCAGCGCGATTCTGCCTATCCCGCCTTCACTAACTTTAGGTTAATCAATAACGAATTGTGACTCCCGGGAAAAACAGGACATCTTGTCACCTTACCCTACCCCTTCAGGTGCTGAGGCCAATGTTTCAGATTGCTAGGTCGCTTTTTGGTTTTTTGTTGGCATTTTGGTAGCCTATACATCACTGCGGGCTGCCATACTGAGACTAGTATTGGCTAAACGCCCTCATCGGACTGCAACCAATGAACAGTGGACGCAAATTTTGAAGGACAAGCAGTAGCACCGAGAGGAGTATTTTGAATGTGTCCTCAATAACATTATAGTCTCGTCTTGTTAACGAAGACGTGGCATAAATTCCGTCATGGTTTTTATCAGATATTAGTTTTAGCTTGTCAACGTCTTGTCTTAGTCACAGAAAAAATGTTTGTTAACAAATATTTTTCGTCGTCGTCTTCGTTGACTAAATTAACACTGAGTTGAATAGAATTGAAATAAAGTTGAATAAACTTCAACTTTATTGTTAAGTGCACTGATGTCAGACTCATTTTGGATAATAAAGTTTATTGTTAAATGCCCTGCCTCCATTACATATCTTTGTCACGTCATTATACTGTAAGTGTTTGATCACCACATTTGAGTGATCATTGCAGAAAATGTGTTTATGTATATTCTGTTTATGTATATACTGTATTCTATATATAGTACCAACCAAAAGTTTGGACACGAATGGGAAAGTGTCCAAACTTTTGACTGGCAAGGTACTATAATATACACAAAGATACTTTGTACTTTTTTTTTTGGCCAATATATCGATATCTGTCTTTTTTTACTCCCTAATATCGGTATCGGTCCCCAAAAAACCATGTCGGTCGGGCTCTACTGAAAAGTGAAATGTCACTTTTGACAGTCGTTTTGTTGATGTGTCTGAGATTGCTGTTACTGTAGTCACCAGATGTGTGTCTGTGATTTGGCTCTTTCTCATCTTTAGGTGAAGAGCAGTTCTCCTGCAATTGTGATAGAGGAGAAGGAGGTTTCTCCCAGCTTTCCCAGCTACATCAGATACACAGTTCGAGTAGTGAAGCCGCAAGGATCGCTGACGGCGTCGGTGTCTGTGAGCAGCGCGTTCAGTGCTCAGGTGCTGCACATCCCGGTGTCTGTCATGCATCTAGCAGCCAGCAGCTCTTCTGTGCAAGGTTTGTTCCTCAACGTCTCTCTGACAGCATAGTGAGAGACATTTTTGATGGTTAAAAAGGATCCTTCAGAAGGATCTCAGCATCAGGAACAAGTGGGATGGTTTATTTTTAATGGCGCCCCTCATCTTGTTGGAAGATTGTGTGTTCTTCACTGCAGATTGTTTTGCTATTGAGGCATAATGTATTGCACAGTTTGCAAAGGAACTTAACTTCTGTATCTGACAGCAGTTGCATTGCAAACCACAAAAAAGTAAACAATGTTATAATGATTTGTCTGTAAATGACAGTTTTATTAGGGATAATGTTTTCAAAACACTCACATGCAGTAGTGTGGGGCATTGAATCTTTTCCCCATGCAGCCGATCATAACAGTGGTCGTTTACTGACAAGCCTTAAAGGGAGAAACCCACTTGAAACGGAAGGGCCCGAAAGAGGGATATATATATATATATATATCTATATATATATATATATATAATATATAGTCTATAAATACTGACCCATACTGCTTCACTTTTCTTTCAGCACATATAGTAGATGGAGCTGACGGGCCCAATATTCTTCAGCAGTTCATCGACTCCTATCAAGTGATGTTCTTCACTTTATTCGCTCTTTTGGCTGCCACTGCTGTTGTCATCATCGGTAAACATGTCCACATCCTGCCCAACACTTTTCAGTATCATGGATAACTGGTTTCCGGACAGTGATTGTTCCTACATTTTATCATCATCATATATCTTAACTTGCTGTCTGTTTCTGTAGTGTGCCATGCACTGTTTTCCCCGAGAGATCCTGTCAATCATCCTGCGTTCATCCAGAAGACCCCTCCTCCTGCAGGTACATACTCCTGCAAGAACGAAATCAGATATAACTGGAATAAATGCAACGCAATTAACAACTGATCTTTTATTTTTGGATGGATAATACAGTTCTTTGTGCATCAAAGGAAGCTAATGGATGTTTATTGCGTTAAAGCTGTCGTATCATATATTATTAATTGCTGCAAAAACTAAATGAGTAAATTAGTTACCTTTTTTCCACCCTCTATGATCCTTAGAAGTCTTAAAGGTTGATCACCAGAAACAGCCTGTTTATTTGTGTGCAGATGTGCTCTTCACAGCACTGTACTGTACTTACACCCGTCTGCGAGTTTTCTGTCACTGAATTGAGAAATGTGCTGCTCAAACTGTTACCTTTGGGGGGGAAAAAGCTCATTTCAGATGCACTTCCTCTGAAGTGTGTGCAGAGTTGCAGGTGCTACACACAGATAGAACTGACAACATGCTGGCATTATTATGATTTCTTCTGCTGTTTAGAAATACTTCTGCAGTCATTTGTAAATGCTGCTGTTTCTGCAGGTGTAGCGAAGCTGACTGGAAGCCCCTTCAACAACAGCATGTCTTCAGACACGAAGGCAAGCCCAAGATTGCGCTTGTATTCACCAGACTACAACTCCAGATAAACCGTCTCCATCTGAAGACTGAAGAACGTGCATTCCCACACAGGAGTATAAGCGTGCTGGAAGATACGTGTGCGAGAGTATTGCTTTCATGCTTGAAACGATAGCTTTTTCATTTGAATCCTCTTGTGCTGAAATGCTGCATATCTGACTGAATATAGCAGAGCTGCATATTGTTTTGCTTGTGTTTGATTATTTAAACGTTTGACGTGGACTTTTCCCCCCAATAGTTTTCATAGCTTGAGACATTAAATTTTTTTTTGTGATTTGCAATGTTAAACAGTTTTTTTGTTTTCTGAAGCTCAGGATAACTTTTGAAATGTAATGTGAGACTGCGGCTCGATTGTGTAGCATGTTGATTTGTGAAAAGTGCAACCACTGATTCCGTCCAAAGTGCTCTTACATGTGTTTGCTGTGCAGAAACCAACGGCCAGTCGTTTTGTTTTATGAACAATATTATATTGATTTTAATGATATGTTGAACTCTTTTGAGTTGAGTGCAGCTTCTTCCAGTTATTGATGTGAATGTTAAATATGTTTAAGGGCTTAATTCAGTTCAGTTGCTTTAGATTTAAAGGGCTTCTGAAAGGACTGACTGGTACTCTCTGAAGTAGCTTTCTCTTGAACCTGCAGCAGATTTTGACATGATTGTTTGCCGTTCAAATGAAGCATCAGTCCCACGATAGATACATTACACTGATACATCTGTGACTGTGAGTGTTGATTCAAGAATGTGATCATTATTGACCGAAAAATGCCTCAGCCTAGATTTTTCTGGTGTCTGCCTTTGTAAGCAAGAGCCATAATGTGACTCAGAACTGCTGCACTGAATAAAACCAGGAATTGTGAATCTGGTCATAAGCTTTGACTTTAATCTGTAGATGTAACCACTTCTGAGCCTTTGTCAATGTATGTGCTCTTCTGTCATTCATAGCTTCCTCAAAAGTTAACTGCTTCCTTTATTTACAGCGAGCTTTGTGCAGCATGTTTGTTATCTATAAAAATTAAATATGCTCTTTTTAAGTATCACCTGTTCGCAGTGGTTTTTACATATTTGACATTTGAATTAAAAAAAACACTGGTATATGGAATTAATTTGACCTTTGAGTTAGGTTAGGAATTTGCCTTTCAGAGGAAATCACTTTTTTTTTTAAATTTGTATGTAATGAAAAGTGAATTTCAAAAGCACTGGTTTCTGCTGGTTTTAAATGAGAAAAGTAAGGCTGAACTCAGAATAATATACTACTGCAATATCCTTAGATGACAAATATACACTGCATGCACAATTATTAGGCAAGTGAATATTCTGATCATATTTTTACAAGCTTGTTTCATGTTCCAAACCACATAAATCCTCATAATTACTGCGTATAATCATTTTCAGGAGTACAAGCATGTGTAATTGTTGATGAGGGAAGGTGTATTTAAATTGGCTAACACTTTCATATGTGTATAATTATTAGGAAGACTTCTACTACAGGTGAACATGTCCACACAAAAAAAGATTTAACTGACAATGGCCAGCCAAAAAAATTATGAAATGTCTATCAGAAAAATGCAGTAATGCATGACCATTGGACAATCAAGCAGTTTGGCAATAATAGTAAGCATGGTCACAAAAAAGATGTTGAGAAGAAATGCCACCATTTTCCAGAACTTTAACCTACCTCCAGATACAAGAGGTCAAAGAATCTGCTAAGGAATGCTGAATCACAAGATGGATCATCAATATTGGGCCAAGAAATACATGAAGGCTGATTTTTCAAAGGTTGTATGATCAGATGAAGTCTTGGAGCAGATGGCAGGGCCCTGTGCTCGACTCACTAATGGACACAAAGCACCGGTTCCCGTCAGTGTGTGTGTCGTAAAGCTGTGGGCTGCTATCATTAATGATGAGCTGGTTGGACCTTTTTGGGCTGCAGACAGACTGAAAATGACCTCCCAAAACTATTACCAATTTCCGGAAGATACTTTATTCATGTATGTGCTCCACTGGCGTGCCTGAAAATGCTTCCGAAGTGACCAAATAATGGCCTGGCCCCCTTGTTCACCTGAATGAAACCCAGTTGAGAACTTGTTGGCTGCTTCAGCTACAGCTGTATCAGTTCTCGATCACAAGACAGCTCAAAAGAAGAAGAATATATATATATTTATATATTCAAAAAAATTCAAAATTAAGTTTGGGACTTATATCATTGTATCTCTTCAACAGTAAAATTAGTCATGAAAAATTGTAATAAGTATTGTGTAGTACAAGTGTTATGCAAGTATACAATTTCTTTAACTTAAGCGGGGTTTTTTAATTATTTTCCTATGGCTTTCAAAATCTTTCTTGCAAAAATGGTCTTGTTACACCATCACCACTTCTTCAATGTCCTCTTCAGAAACCTGTGTGTCAGTATCTGTGACTGTGGTGTTTTCCATTGTGTTGCTGTTATCATGTCTTGAATCTGTAGCCTCATTATCCTGCAATAGCTGGTTTTTAGGCTCCTCGCAAATGTTATGCCAAATTACCTACAGCCAGTGTGAGTACTACCATGTGCTAATCCAATGTAGCCACTAATACTTGCCTAATACTCACTAATACTTTTTGACATACAGTAAGATTCCTGTAATATCCATTTCTAAACTCATTAAGGCATTTCATGTTTTTTTTGTTTTTAATATTATTTAAACTCTATCATAATATGTGTATGGAGGACCAATGACGATATATTGTATTGAAAGCTGAGAGATTTCTGTCCCTCCACTGAAAGTTTTAACCATTTTGTGAAACTCATCTTTCATTTAACAAAAACATTAGATGATCAGTCGTGTGTTTCATTTGTGACAGTTGTAACGCTGTGTTGCTCACTATGTCACAAATATACACTAAAAAACTTGACTAATTGAAGCTGAAGATCATAGATGATAGATTTTACAGTTAAAAACAGATCAGATGTCTGAATACACTGGTTGAACTTAATCTGAGAAATGTTGTGCATGATTTGTGTAAGTGTGGCAAAGCTATCTGCTTACAACACTGACATTGATCAAGCTGACCAAACAGATGACAAATAATGGGATATTCATTTGATTTCTTTAGAAATTACTTTTAATATCCATGGAATTCTCCCTCTATCTCTGCATTATCACCTTGGAATTTGCATGAATTTTCAAGAACAATGGCCCATTGTTAAATTATTCCTTAAATATTTAAAAAGAAGAGAGAGAGAGAGCGAGAGAGAGAAACAACTTTGCATGCACTTAAGCATAAAGTCAGCCATCCCTGTTGAAAAAACAGCATATGCTGGTTAGGTATGTTTTGATGCTGGGATGCTGGTTTAAACTGGTCCTTTGCTGGTTTAAGCTGGTCCTTTTGCTGGTTCTGGGCTGGTCATGTGCTGGCAAAGGACCAGCATAAACCAGCAAAGGACCAGCTTAAACCAGCAAAGGACTAGCATAAACCAACAAAGGACCAGCATAAACCAACAAAGGACCAGCATAAACAAGCAAAGAACCAGCATAAACCAGCAAAAAAACCAGCAAAAACCAGCAAAAGAACCAGCATAAACCAACAATGACCAGCTTAAACCAGAAAAGGACCATCTTAAACCAGCAAAAGGACCATTTTAAACCAGCAAAGGACCAGCATAAACCAACAAAGGACCAGCATAAACCAACAAAGGACCAGCTTAAACCAGCAAAGGACCAGCATACAAGCAAATGCCCAGCTAAACCAGCAAAGGACCAGTTTTAAACCAGTCAAAGGACAGCTTAAACCAGACAAAGGCCATCATAAACCAGCAAAGTGACCGTCAATAAACAACAAAGGACTCAGCTTAAACCACAAATTACCACATAAACCAGCACGGACCAGCTTTAACCCATCAAAGGACCAGCTTAAAACCATCAAAGGACTACATACCAACAAAGGACCAGCTTAACCAACAAAGGACCAGTTTAAACCACAAAGGACCCACATAAACCAGCAAGGACTAGCATAAACAGCAAAGGACCAGCTTAAACCCCAAAGGACAGCTTAACCATCACAGGACTTAGCATAAACCACACCAAGGACAAAAGCATAACAACAGCAAAGGACCAGCAAACCTAACAAAGTACATCTTAAACCACATGACCAGCATAAACCATCAAAGGACCAGCTTAAACCATCAAAGGACCAGCAAAAGGACCAGCAAAAGGACCAGCATAACCAGCAAAGGACCAGCATAACGCCCAAAGGACCATCTAAACGCATCAAAACGCAGCTAAACCAACAAAGGACGCAGCTTAAACCAACAAAGTACCAGCTTAAACCAGCAAAGACTAGCATAAACCCACAAGCAATCTTAAACCAACAAAGGACCCAGTTTAAACCAGCAAAGGACCGCAGTAAACCAGCAAATGGACTAGCATAAACCAGAAAAGGACCACTAAACCCACAAATACCAGCTTAACCAGCAAAGCTAGCATACCAACAAAGGAAAGCTTAAACCAGCAAAAGGGACCAGCATAAACCAGCAAAGGACAGCTTAAACCAGCAAAGGACAGCTTAAACCAGCAAAGGACAGCTTAAACCAGCAAAGGACAGCATAAACCAGCAAAGGACCAGCATAAACCACAAAAGGACCAGCATAAACCACCAAGAACCAGCATAAACAGCAAAGGACCAGCATAAACCAACAAAAAACCAGCATAAACCAGCAAAAAGACCAACATAAACCAGCAAAAGACCAGCATAAACCAACAAAAGACCAGCATAAACCAGCAAAGGCCCAGCATAACCAACAAGAACCAGCTTAAACCAGCAAAGGACCAGCATAAACCAGCACATGGCCAGCTTAAACCAGCAAAGGACCAGTAAAGGACCAGCATAAACCAGAAAAAGACCAGCATAAACCAGCAAAGGGCCAACATAAACCAGCAAAGGACCAGCAAAAAACAGCAAAAGGACCAGCAAAAACCACCAAAGGACCAGCAAAAACCAGCAAAGGCCAGCATAACCAGCAAAGGACCATCATAAACCAGAAAAGGACCATCATAAACCAGCAAAGGGACCATCTTAAACCATCAAAAGGACCATCATAAACCAACAAAAGGACCATCATAAACCAACAAAAGGACCATCATAAACCAACAAAAGGACCATCATAAACCAACAAAAGGACCATCATAAACCAACAAAAGGACCATCATAAACCAACAAAAGGACCATCATAAACCAACAAAAGGACCATCATAAACCAACAAAAGGACCATCATAAACCAACAAAAGGACCATCATAAACCAACAAAGGACCAGCATAAACCACCAAAGGACCACCCCAAGCTTAACCCAGCAAAGGACTAGCATAAACCACAAAGGCACGAGCATAAACCCCTCAAGGACCATCTAAACCAACAAGTCCCTCTTAACCAGCACATGACCAGCTTAAACCATCAAAGGACCAGTTTAAACCGGCAAAGAACTAGCATAAACCAGCAAGGACCAGCATAAACCAGCCAAAGACCAGCTTAAACCAGCAAAGGCCCAGCAAAAACCAGCAAAAGAACCATCATAAACCCACAGGCCCAGCTTAAACCAACAAAGGACCGCTTAAACCAGCAAAGACTAGCATACACACCAACACAGGACCATCCTAAACCACAAAGGACCAGTTTTAAACGCACAAAAGACCACATAAACCAGCAAGGACGTCTCCACTAAACCACAAGGACCAGCATAAACCAGAAAATGACCAGCATAAACCAGCAAAAGCAAAAGGACCAGCAAAAGGACCAGAATAAACAAGCAAAGGACCAGCATAAACCAACACAGGACCAGCTTAAACCAGCAAAGGACCAGCATAAACCCAGCAAAGGACCAGCTTAAACCAGCAAAGGACGAGCATAAACCAGCATAGGACCATCTTAAACCAGCATAGGACCATCTTAAACCAGCAAAGGACTATCATAAACCAGCAAAGGACCAGCATAAACCACAAATGACCAGTTAAACCAACCAGTACCAGCTTAAACCAGCAAAGGACCGGCTTAAACCAGCAAAGGACCGGCTTAAACCTGCAAAAGGACCAGCATAAACCAGCAACGAACCAGCTTAAACCAGCAAAGGACCAGCATAATCCAGCAAAGGACCAGCATAATCCAGCAATGGACCAGCATAATCCAGCAAAGGACCAGTTTAATCCAGCAAAGGACCAGCATAAACCCGCCAAGGACCAGCTTAAAACCAGCACCGGACCAGCTTAGACCAGCAAAGGACCCACTTAAACCAGCAAAGGACCAGCATAAACCAGCGAAGGACCAGTTTAAACCAGCAAAAGACCATCTTAAACCAAAGGACCAGCTTAAACCAGCAAAGGACCAGCAAAAACCAGCAAAGTACCACCTAACCACAAAGGACCATCTTAAACCAGCAAAGAACCATCATAAACCAGCAAAAGGACCATCATAAACAAGCAAAGGACCAGCATAAACAAGCAAAGGACCATCTTAAACCAGCAAAAGACCAGCATAACCAGCACAGGGACCCCTAAACCAGTGTCGAAAACACTCTCTGTCTTTTTATTGGTTCCAGATGTTTTCACCCTCCTTTTCTTCTCTCTCCCTCTCTGCTCGCCCTCCCTGTACAGCGCAATGTTGTCTTCTCTCTGATTCCCCCCTCCTCCATCTGATCTCTCTCTCTTGTATTATGTTTTAATATCTCTTACTCATATTCGAGGTACGCATGCGCACATGTATGCATTAGCTTTTCTGGGTTCAAATGTTCAAATGGGGACACGATAGCTAGGACTCCAAGGTAATGGGGTTCGTGCTGAACTATGGAGATAGTTCAGCATCCTTCGCCAAGTTTATTCCTAATATATCCATATTTTCCTGTACATGTGGCCATTTTGTATAACACATATTCTTGGCCAAAATCCTATATGTATGTTATCTATATCCTCATTGGTTAAAGGGTTTAAACTCCCCTCGACATATGCCTATATAATATCTTTGTATCTATGAATAAAGTTGAAGTATTGAGAATACAATTTGATGTGTGTTTTCTTGCTTCCCGGCCGTTATACCCTTTGAGGGACTGAGAAATATTCAAGGTGGCAAAGAGAAACAAAAAAACGGACGTTGTTAATTTCTAACATATGGGGGCTCGTCCTTCCGGGAATTTCTTCCTGTCTGTAAGAGAAATTGAATTTATTCTCGTTTGCAATTTGATTGTGTCATATTTGGCATCAATCTGTTTTCCTCACATTTTAGATGTGGGAGGAAGAGTGAGGAGCTTTCCGTTTAACCTATCTATTTAAGGAAATAGAGTAGTGGTGAAAATTATAATTGATCACTCTTGCCGTGAAGGGTTCTCGGTCTTTTAAGTGATTTCATGAATAATACAGAATTTAAAGTTTTCTTTTGGCCAAAAATATCAAAAAAGTTAATATAAGACCGCTGTCTCTATTTTGTGTTTTGTTTGGACATTCTATATTTGTGAAAAGTGCACTAAAATTGACGAGAAATCTTTGATCTCCGATGGGGCAGGCGATATCGAAACCTATTCTTGGCGAGTTGCCACGGGCTTGGATGTTCAGAAATAATAAAGGGTTATACGGACCGTATTTGATTAATGTGCTGGTTTGTCCAAGGCCAGTACAATTAGATATCCAGTTTCCTGTCCTCGTGATGGCTCGTTCAAAGATAAAGATATGAAGGGAGCCAAATCGATGGTGAAGGACGGCTGGGGAGATTCGTCTTGGGATTATGATTATATGAAACAATCATATAATGTGTTGAAAACAATGAAACCTTATTGGGATAAAGGACCAGATCAGGTTAAAACGACTGATAAAAAAAAAATTTTTCTAATGTCCCATGTTGACTCTCCCAGCTCAGCCCCGCCTCGGTATGATACTGTTACAAAGTCTGAACAAGAAAAATTAACTCCTAATTGTCTGTACCCGCAACTACCTAGTGCGACTGATTTATACCCGTTTGTGCAGATTCCAGACGGGTTTAAAATACCCCCGCTGGCAATGTCGGATGCTGTCACGATTGCTAAAGACTTGCCAGATCCTTTACGGTGTCCGCATCAATATGTGTCTGTATTGAAGCGTTTAACCGATTTAAGCATGCTTGGACTGAAGAATCTGCCATTCCATTAGATCAACATTCTCCTTTGTTTATCATTACGTTTTTGAATACATGCAAAAAGAAAGCGCACAATTGGTTCGTTTGACAACTTCGAATATAAAAGATATTTCTGTTGACGCTTTGTCTCAGAGACTGCATGAGCTTTCCACCGCGGGAGCTTTTGAAACCTCCCGAGGGAAACCTACATCAATGATGCTGATTAATACTGTTGTCAAAGCACGTTCAAAGCAGGCGGCAGGGTTGAAAGTCTGTTATTATTATGGCATTGCGGGACACTTCACTAACGCTTGTAGGAAAAAGCAGTGGGAATTTCCGGTGTCCCTGTACGTTGTGAAATGACACCAACTTTACCGGTAACTTCTAAAGACAATCCTTCTTTGTTTAAAATGCACGCTTTTGCGATAATACCTGATGCTCCATTCTGCCTTTTGGGTAGAGATTTGCTACATAAATTGGGTGCTCATATTACATTACAGAATAATTCTCTGCAACTCATGTTTCCTTCTGTCTATTCTCTGACTGTTGAAACAGGAAGTGCGACCAAAAAGTCTACAAATAGACTTTACACACATGCCTCCTCGTGGAAATCACAAATATTTGCTTGTGATAGTGGACCATTTCTCCAAATGGCCTGAGGCTTTCCCGTGTGGAAGAGAAAATGCACAGACTGTAGTGAAGGTACCTGCTAAGGAGATTATACCTCGTTTTGGTATACAAACGGTTATAGAAAGTGATAATGGTACACCGTTTACCTCTAAGGTTACCCAGTTGCTAGCTAAAGAGTTAGATATTAACTGGCATCTGAACATACCTTATCATCCCCAGTCGTGTTCGGTAGCGTAACGTTTGAATCAAACGATAAAAGATCGAATTACGAAAGCATGCATGGAGACAGGCTGAAATTGGGTCGACGTACTACCTGCAGTGTTGGCAGAAATAAGAATGTCCCCCTCATCGACAACAAAGATGTCTCCATTTGAAATACTAATGGGCAGACCGTTCCCCACTCCGTGGGTTAAGGGTCGTGTTGGTAATCTCTCCACAGGTGACACGGTGGTGATCATCGCGGATTACGTGGATTCCTTGGTCAAAACTTTAAATAGCATAAATGGTGATGTTTCTCTCTCTCTCCCTCTCCCTGCAGAGAAGCCGACTCATTCTTTTGCTCCAGGCCAACAGGTGTTGATAAAGTGCCTGAAACCTCCAAAGCTCGGAGAGCCAAAGTATCTTGGACCTGCGACTGTCATCGCTGTGATGCGGACAGGGGTGCTGACTGATTTCCAGCCACAGTGGATCCATGCAAGCAGGCTGAAGGCGGCTCCGGAGACAGGAGGGGATCTGTGCATCGTATCTGCAGCTGGATCGAGTTCGAGGAGCTGAGAGAGGTGTCGAGGTGCGGAAGGGGCGGAAGGAGATGCAAGAGTTTACAATCATCATTCCTGATATTTGTGTGGCCATGGGTATGAGACAAATGATATACCTGGTCATTCTGATAAGTTTGTTTACTTGTACGCACACTTTTATAAGTACAGGTTATGAAACGTGGCTTGGGCGTGATGATACACCCCATGCCTATGCCACAAATATGTGGTGGAGATTTGCTGACTATACGGCAAAGGCCGAAGGGAAAAAGGGGTCTTGCTATGTCTGTACAAAAATGCCCCACAGTGCGGTCGGTCCTCGGGTAATTGTTGAAGCCCCACCACCGCAAGATTGGGAATGCATTTCTTTTATTAGTGTTGCAGGCTTGATTCCTGCTTTGAAGACTTCTGGACAATGGCTGTGCAGACCAAATGGTACAATATGGTTTGTACCCAAGTGTTTGTAAGAGTGACAATCGTGAGTTCAATCCCTGACTCATTATTTTGTGTAGAAAGAATTGAAGGAGAACAGAAGTTGGGTGAAATTCCATTGAGCAAGTGTGATCGAGTTTATCAATATTGCCAGATGAAAAGTATTACATGCTGTCATTATTGTCTTTTGAATGCAGGAGAAGTTAAAATAGAGGAATGTGCTAACAAGAATCCACTTCCCATAACGACAGTGGTTGGTTATGGGTGGAGTAATGAAACTATAAGACAAAAATGTGATTTCTTCTGTTCTTATGGAGGAGATCCAAGATGCCATATGTATGTCCCAAATAGAAGGGGAACCAGAGCTTTAAGAGACTGGTTCTGGCTCTGTGGACATTCAGTGTATACTTCTCTCCCAGGGGACTGGAGTGGGAGATGTGCTCTAGTAAGTTTAGAAGAACATTCTATGGTTGTTCGACTTCATCATCAAGAGAATAAGGTGAAACAAAGAAAGAAGCGTTCTCTTGCTGACCGAAATAAAGTTCTTACAGTATCAAGAAACAATCCAGTACCGTGGGAACATCGATTATGGACTGGTACTGAAAAGTTTTTTGAATCTATTTTCCCACAGGTTGGTGTGGCCCATCTTCAAATTGAAACAGAATTTATTCGTTATTAGCTACTTCTATTTATGAATACTACGCGCAATACCTTAGATGCTGTAAAGGAAGAGCTCAGAGGTTTGCGACTGACTGCTCTACAAAATAGATTGGTTCTAGACCAACTGACAGCCTCGAAGGGCGGAGTGTGTGATATCGTGGGTACTGCATGTTGTACTTACATTCCAGATAATGATGCTGATGGTAATTTGATAGATGAAGGGTTAATGAATATGACTAGAATTGCACAAGAGATACAAGCAAGAGATGCAATAAACAATTCAAATGATTTTTTTGGTTGGCTCCCAGGGTGGCAGAAAATGCTAGTGAATGCGTTAATCCCTATTGGAGTGATTTTATTAATCCTTTCATTCATTGTATGTTGTATTATTCCGTTTATTAGACTTTTGATTGATCGTGCCATGAATACTCTTGTTGCTACTCATTATGCTTTTATGAGCAGACCTGTTAAAGGACACATGGGTTGAAATGTATCAAAGAATGATTATATTCCATATTATTATCTATGTATGAGAATGATATAAATTTAGGATTAGGGAACTCTGCAGCGAGTGTTTATGTATTCATTGTTTATTTTAAACAAAAGCAGGCAACTGTTAGAAAACACTCTCTGTCTGTATTGGTTCCAGATGTTTTCACCCTCCTTTTCTTCTCTCTCCCTCTCTGCTCGCCCTCCCTGTACAGCGCAATGTTGTCTTCTCTCTGATTCCCCCCTCCTCCATCTGATCTCTCTCTTGTATTATGTTTTAATATCTCTTACTCATATTCGAGGTACGCATGTGCACATGTATGCATTAGCTTTTCTGAGTTCGAATGTTCAAACGAGGACACGATAGCTAGGACTCCAAGGTAATGGGGTTCGTGCTGAACTATGGAGATAGTTCAGCATCCTTCGCCAAGTTTATTCCTAATATGTCCATATTTTCCTGTACATGTGGCCATTTTGTATAACACATATTCTTGGATCCTATATCCTATATGTATGTCATCTATATCCTCGTTGGTTGAAACTCCCCTCGACATATGCCTTTATAATATCTTTGTATCTATGAATAAGTTGAAGTATTGAGAATACAATATGATGTGTGTTTTCTTGCTTCCCGGCCGTGTATACCCTTTGAGGGACTGAGAAATATTCAAGGTGGCAAAGAGAAACTAAAAAAAAGGGACCTTTGTTAATTTCTTAAACCAGCAAAGGACCAGCTAAAACCAGCAAAGGACCATCATGAACAAGCAAAGGACCAGTTTACACCAGCAAAGGACCAGCTTAAACCAGCTTAAACCAGCATCCCAGCGTCAAACATACCTAACCAGCATATGCTGTATTTTTCAACAGGGATTTAACATCAGCTTCTTAAACTGAATTGATTGCATTGAATAGGAAAGTATAGAATTTGAAGTGACAGTTAAAAGTCTGAACACCAACAGATGCTGGCATTTTTTTGTTGTACTAATTAAACTTAATGATCTTTGAGGGTTGTTTAGAGGTAGGAAAGTTTGTACAGTATAAGACCCAATATGTCAAAGGAACGTCCTATTAAACTGTGTGTGTGTACAAGTTTATGAGGACACAATTTTGTATAATGACATAGAGATTACAATGTAAACATGGATTATGACACTTCTTCTTTTTTTCGAAAATCTGAAAATGGAGAAATACTTGCAAAAAGAGAAAGGATGACCAGCTGTAGACAACGTATATGACATACTTCAGGTCTCATGAAAATGCGTATAAATAGTAAGCCAAATAAAAACGAAAACTCGTGGTATTGATACGCAACAATGGCCAACAATGGCGTGCATATGCTACGCGATGGGTAGGCTTAGGGTTGTGGGATAGATGCGTATCATATGTACGCGAAAACTGCTTATTATATGCACGCCAAACACATGCGTATCATACGCACGCCAAAGTCAATTTTTGCGTATCAATACCACGAGTTTTCGTTTTTATTTGGCGTACTATTTATACGCACTTTCATGAGACCGGGCTGTTCAGTTCAGAGGTCCTGCCATTCTCATCAGTATACCACACAACTGTCAGAAAGTGTTTTGTGAGATTATGCTTGGGTTCATGTTGACATTGACAATCAGAAGTACGTTTGTGTGTATTATCATTCTGATGCTGATCCTAATCTCATGTTGAAGATTTTCACCAGTGTCAGTTCTTCAGAACAGAAGGTCCCAAATGCAGGCTTGTAATTGGTGGAGACTTTAACACATCTCTTAATCCAAGACTGGATGCAAGCAAAACTATCACAGGACGTGTTTCATGGAGAGAAAGACTGAAGCAGCTCATGAGTAGAGAGAAGCTGTCAGACGTCTGGAGAGAAAAGCATGATCAGAAGCGTAGACACACACTAATCTAGAGACTCCAAATCCAGATTAGACTATGATTTCATGCTGGAGAATGATGTGGATTACGTGGAAAGTTGTGACATACACAACAATATCGATCTGTCTGATATTTTCCCTGTGAGCCTTCCTCTGAACATGAACAGCTGAACAACTAATGATGGCACAAGCTTGGTTTCAGCATGACATAACTTCACATAATTGACTAAAGCAGACCAGAGGTATTAATAGATAGGTTTACAAAGCTTTTAGTTTGCCTTTATGTCAGACCACCAAATGACTGTCAGTTGTCAAAGGTATTTTAGTAGATAATTCATCTATGCCCTATTTTAAAACGTATTCATTCACATGATCATGGAAGAGTGTCTGCTAATGAATGGATCAAAATGTATTCAAATTATTCTGTACTATAGGTTGGGTTACTGCATTTCAATGGATAAAACATAAATAACAATTTAAAGCAATATATTTATATTCTACATTGTTAAAATAGTACTAGTCTAATATATCCAGGCTCTTTCACAAGGTGTTTTTTTTTTTTTTTTTTTGTTTTTTTTTTTTTTTTATGCTGTTTGCATGATGTTCCTCTAGTGCAGCCAGTTTATTGCTTTAGCTTCAGCTGGCTTTATTTCTTTATTTATATAAAGTGGCCTCCCCAACGTTTTTGGACACTTATGCCACAATTAAAAATTAATATGTCTTTGCATTCTATATCAAAATAAATGGCATTTATTTAAAATAAACAGTACAAAATGGGGAAATACATGCGATATTTAAACAAAAACGAGAAAATACTATAACTGCCTTATATAGTATTGGGATGCAGAAGGCACTGGACTGTATCTGTAAACCAATGATTAAAATACAGGTCAAAAACAGCTGCACTGCCAGACGCGACGCGAAACCGAACGCTACTAGGGCAAGCAAAAAGAGTCAGAATTACGCTATAGACGGCGCTAATGCTGTTTTGAACGCGTTTTGTATGTAAACGCGATTTATCTTTAGCGTAAATCTGCCTCTTTTGGCTTGCTATACGCTGCTGCACGCGCAGTCTGCACGCGTGACGCGTCCGTCAGGACTGCGGGTAGGGATGGGCGTATCGATCCTAAGTATCGATATATCGATACTGACGCGAGTATCGAAAGTATCGATACTCAAACAAAAAATATCGATACTAAGGTGTATTTTATTTACCAGTGATTTTGTTTATTTAACAAAAATAATAATAATAATAATGCGTACAATATGCATTGAATTGGACGAATAACCTTTGTTAGCGAGTAATTGTGTAGGATAGAACTATTTTCCTGCTCATCTAAACACGCAAATGTTGCAAGACAGAACAAATCAATCACAGAGAGCGTTCACTCACATCTGACAGTACATTGCTTTCAAACAGGGCTGCGTTTCCCAAAAATATCATAAGAAAGCATTAAAGCATTTGGGAACAGCAGCACTGAACAATGCTTATCAGAGGACAGAAAAAAAAAAAAAATTCCCAATAAACAACTGAAATGTAGCCGAAATAGTTTGTGCAATTACCAAGTATTTAAATTGAGTGGAATATAATAATGATCATGTTCCTTCTGTAAGCTTAACAGAATAGACAACTGTCAGAACAAAAAAGGTTGCATTTATGCAAGCAGCAGCCATTCACTGGCAGGCCCTAACGGCAGTCAAAATATACACTAAACAAAAGTTCAAATGTTACAATAAGTTAGAATATAATGTGGAATACTGGTAGCACCTAAATAAAAAGGTTATGATATATGTTACAAAACTTTTTTGTTATTATTATCAGGGGTACTACTGAAACATCATTTGGTGTTTTAATGTTGGAAATTTGGGTATTTCAACGGATCAAATGTGTTTTAAACAAAGTTAAGTGGTTTTCTTTACCCATTTTACTCTTAGTAATTTAATTATTTAATACATTTCATAATTTAAAAGTTAAGTTTAGAAGTATCGTATCTGTATCGAATACTGGCCTTTAAAAGTATAGGTATCGTATCGAAAACAAAATAAGGGGTATCGCCCATCACTAACTGCGGGTGGAACGTGACGTAGACAACAGTCAGACCAATCAGAGGCCTTTGTTTATGCGTGCGGCGTGTTTATTCGACTGACGTCGCGCGTTCGCAGTGTAGACACCTGCGTTGTTGCGTCGCGTCGCGTCGCATGCGGTGCATTCAGGGTGCTACTGCGCCACCATTTATAAGTGTATTGTGCTGTATGGCAAGTGGATGAAATATTCTCTGCTGCACCACCAACTCCTTCCAGACCTGCGATGGGAACGATATTTAAGCTATAGCCGCATTTAAGCTTCAGTGGCACAGAGCCGCCGCAGGAGACGCAGAGTCAGTGTTTGACAGAAGCATGGCTGAGCGCGGGACCTGCGCACCTCTCCTACATCACCGCGCGTCTTCACCTGGAGGAAAGAGGCGATATTTGACCCAGGTTAGTAAAGCTGAATGAGAAGACGATGGACAGCCGGACCGAGAATCCGACGAAGGCAGCGGGCTATCTGAAGGAGCTGAATAAGATCATAGAGACCCAGCAGACGCTGCTGGAGCGGCAGAAGAGGCGCATCTTTGAGCTGGAGCAGCATGTGTCCGACCTGTGCGCCGAGAACAGCCGCCTGAGGCACGAGTACCAGCGGCACCTGCTCTCCTGCAGACTGCGCTGCATCCAGGAGAACAGCCCGCTGCAGCAGTAAGACTCCTCTCATGCACTTCCTCCACAAACCTGCCTCTTAATCAGATATTAGAAGGTGAACGCTTATTTAAACAACACTTTTGATTATTATATATTGAATGGTTAGAGTTGTGTCATTTTGAGTGTGCCTGGTTTGATATTGATAAATACATAATCTCCCCCCCCCCCCCCCCAGCATCAATGCTTTTAGCTATAGTCTCCCAGCCTGATCATAATGTGTCCAAAACCATATAAAAAGACTTGGATACTGTCAAGCTAAACTAACTAAACTATGTTCTGAATTGAAACTGGCATTCTGAATTGGTGTGTGTGATGAATCTCTGATCTCATAGCAGGCTCCAAGGCGGCAAAGTTGCAGGTTTTAGTTAAATCTGCTGAATTCAGCAATCAAGTTCAAGAAAAATATGCACCAAGTGATAACATTTCCAAAGTTCGTTATGAGGGACTCCCAGGGTTAGAGGTTCATGAGGTCTAGAAAACCCCTGCTACCCCTGTATTTCACACCTCAAGTAGCTTTACATGCTACACATCTCAACATCACACATTAGTCTAACGGTTCTTCTGGTTGGTTTTCTTTCTCTTGCCCAGTCTGTAGTTATTTCATACATTAATAAAACTACTATACTGGCTGTCAACAAGAAAGGCAGAGTCACTTCCCTGAATGACTGCTATGAATGAATCTATTTGCACTCGAATCTTTTGTTTGAGTAGTTGGACAAAGCATGTGGCACCTTCTCACTGCTTCATGACTCCTTGAATAAGAGAGGAACAAATGAGATGGCATTCAGTAACTTAGTGCCCTCAAAGGACATTTCTCTCTGTAGCGGGATCTTTGATTTTCTGACAGAATATCTGCAGAGTAGACACCAACATATCCTCCACCAGGAGTCTGAGCACTGGTGTCCCACAAGGCTCTGTAATCGGCCCTGTACTCCTTTTTTACATATGGATGTATTGTCGAACATAACAATTTGGGTTTATTTATATTTATTTTCAATAAATTAGTTAAACCAGTTTACAAAACTATTCTGGCCCAAACAGTTCATGAGTCAAAGCACTCACTGACTCATTAAACTGAAAACCATTGTTATTGCACATGTAAAGTTTGTAGGCTAATTAGCCAAGAACTGATGATTGAGCTGATAAAAAGAGGATTTGAAGTGTACAGAGGACCTGACTGCTGGGTTGGAAAAATATCTTTAATAAGTGAACAGCAAGGATGTAAAAAAAAAAAAAACATACTGGAAATATGTTTATGATTTGTCAACACACATACAGAAGAGAGTTAGTTTTAGTATTTTCATTATGCAAAAATGTTTCAACCTAGTGATGTAAATATATTTTAGTATTGTTTGTTGTAAATGCAAATTATATTTATAGTAGGTTCTGATTGAATAAGCTTATTTAAGAGCTGATTTATGAGCTCAATAATGGCTACTACCAACTTCCTGGGGATCTGACATGAAATTACAATAATTACAATACAAAATTACAATAATTACAATAAATCCTTAATAAATAGCAATATGTGCCTATGGGTGCATAGGCACATATTGTGCTCATAAACGCTACTTTATCAGGCAATATATGTAGGTAAGATGAAATGAAAATGCTATTGAAACTTATCTGAAACAGTTGGTTCCCTTCAGAGATACATTCATATAAAAACACCTGTGTATGAAACACTCGACTTTGAAATGTGCAGCGTCCCTTTTTTGATAATGATAAAAGATCAAGCTGAATTATTTGTGCATAACTGATATTCATGAACTAAGGCTTAGCCATTATGTGACCTCGCACACTGCAAAGTACAGTATATAGAAGCATCTCTGTTACCCTCTCGTGTAACCCTTGTTCCCTGAAGGAGGGAACGGAGACGTCACGTTGGGTGATGACCGATGATTTAGGGATCCCAATTCGTCGGTCATCACGTGACGTGACTTCAAGAGTGACCGACTGAAAGGGAACGTCTCGGTTACTTGTGTAAACCACGTTCCCTGAAGGAGGGAACGGAGATGTCACGTCTCGTCGCCACAGTTGCTGTACCACCGCTGCAGTGAAGGGTTCTCGGCTGGCTCACTTAGCGAAAAGCCTGGAACGAATGCGGTGCACCTGCTGCCTCTTATACCTGCGCTGCAAGGTGCGGCAGCCAGATGCAAATTCCACACTCCAATGCCCATTGGCTAGTTTAGTTACACTCGAAGCAGATTGGTCTCTCTGGCTAGATCCCAATTCGTCGGTCATCACCTGACGTGACATCGAGCGGGACCGACTGAAAGGCAACCAATAAGGACCCTATTTACAGTAGATGAAATATGTAGAAATTCATCAGTGTTTTCAATCAAACAGCTGCATCAGTATTTCTGAGACATTTTCACAAATGGGCCACCCTTAAAAATATACTTTTACATTACAAGTGCTCATTCAATTCAATTGAAATGACCCATACACTATAAATGCACTCTTCTGAAGCCATGGCTTTATGTGAGGAACAAATGAACATTTAAGGGGTTATGTATAACACAGGAAGCCAGCAGTAAATCAGAGCAGTGACCGATGTGTTCATTGCGTCTTTTCTTGTGGAGTGACCTGACGTTTATTACAGTGGCGTCTTCAAACAGTGCAGTGTGCAGCTGAGAGGAGACTCACCTCTAATGGCTTCTGTTGTAATATTACAGTCCTGAGATCCCTCATAACCGCAGGCAATTGTCATCCAGCTCCAGTATGATGTTTGCATTCAGTCAGGACAGAGTGTGCAATCTGAGCAGTCAGCAACTTTTAAAGATTAAAGCCAATATATCTATACAAGCCAGTGGCACAGATTCATAGTTTTACTCTCAATGTTGCATGCACTGGAGTTGATATTTGACATTCGAACACTAATATGTGAGGTGGGTCATGGCCACAGATGCTGACATTACAGAGAGCTGCAGCCGTGACGTCAAAACCCGGAAGACTAATTCACCACTGGTTTCCCTTGGGATTTTCCTGTGGGTTTTTATAATAGGGGTTTGTAAGTAAAATAAGGTCTGACTTGACAATAGTGTTGATTATACGTTGTACTGTTGTACAGCGTAAACTGCACACAAAACACAAAGCTTATGTAGTTACTTACATTCATTACAAACATTATTTAAAAATAAATAAATAACTGCCTCAAAATTTGTGTTTTCGTTATGGGTGTGTGTAAATTATGTTGTAGAGCAAAATGTCCAAGTATCGTCAAGTTATGTTTACCGCAGACCTCATTTTACTCATGAATTTTAAAACAAAACCCATTATAAAAACTCAAGGGGAATCAGTGGCACATTAGTCTTCTGGGTTTCGACGTCACAGCTGCAGTACTCTATATATGAATACAGTGCATAAAATTAATTCCTGAAATATATGCTGGAATTTTCTAATTCTGCAGTGGCACTTGTTAAAAAGCACATGTATTAACAATAAATGAAGGTTTACTGAATGTTTTCCATTTCAGTGTGACTAAATGTGATTTCGATTGGTTCTACTCTGCTTACATATGTTTTTTTCTTTAATTATTTTTGTGTTTCAGGTCAGAATATGGCAGTACAAGAATCGTCAGGTATGTTGTATGTTTACTTCTGTTGTATTGGTGATGGTGAATATTCTCTGAATGTGAAAGCGTTTTAAACGTGATGTCCATTATTCTCCACAATACCCTGTGAGTGCTTGCCATTATTATTCTGAGTGCTTGCTAACACCCTGCAAGGTGTTTGAGTTTTCATTTGGGAGCTCCGCATCCACGTGTATTTAAGCTCAGACGTTCTGCGCAGACTGTGGTGAAGTGTCTGAGTTGTGTTTCTGTCTGCAGAAGACATGCCTCTCTTCCTGTGGAAACGACAGACAGTCCCGGCAGCCTCAGATCAGCCGTGTGCAGGAGAACTGTGCCAAACCGACAGTGGAAGTCGGCATCCTTCGGGTACAGTAAATGCCCCCCTTTATTTAGATCATATTCTAGAGTTTTTGTATACTGTACTAGAATTTTTATTGTTAGTCATAGCAAATGGAATGCACTGTTCAGCTACTTTGTAATTATTTTCTTAAGTCCAGTTTGATGAAGACTCCTCATTAGTGGCTTTCCAATGACACTGACAATTCATCATTTATTTGTACACCTGATAGTATATTATAGGTCGTATGACATACTAACATCTTCAGGTCATTAGGCACATTACTAAATGAAACACACCCAAAGAATGATATTTATATTTATAATAGCATGCAGGTATGCAGTATTAATGAGTGGAACAAAATTAAAGTTTGAATGATTGATGTGAAATTAGTGATCAGATAGATTCACTTCATGCTTCAGTCACTCTGAAGAAAAACACGCGCACCAGGATATCTGATGAGAAATGTGCTCAGTGAGGATGCTTTTGATGTCATGAACATGTCATGTTCTTCATTTGGCTTTGACTGTGAGTTTGTTGCTGTGAAAGAAACCAGTGGGGCCACTGTTAGTTTATTGTAGCTTTGTAGCTTTCATAGGACATTTAATGCAAGAAAATAATATTTGTATTTATTGGGTTTGGCAGTTTGTCTGAACGACACTCATAGCAGAATAAATGTGCGCATATAAAAGACAGTTCGACAACGGCAGACTGGGCTGATAATTTGTAAATAAGGTGCTGTAAACTTTTAGTTTTTGAAAAAAAAAAGCACATAATGTTGCTACTACGTGAGAAACATCACATCAGCCCTGGGGCTTTGCTTTTTCTTAAACTTTCACAGAAACACTTTTTGCTTGTGTGCATTTGGGTTTCCCGACATGCAGAGTTACATTTATAATATTAAATTGAATAAAAAAAATGATGCATTATATATAGTTGAAATAACTTTGCAGAATTTACAGGACATTTAGCTTATTCAAAGATTAGATTTGGAAACGTTGAAAACTGTCAAATCCATAAACTATTTCTTCGTAATTGCCTGCTGGAATCATTAAACAGTATACCTTTCACCCCATCATTTGGTATGTGGTTGGAGCGAGTGATTTTGGCTGGGGTTAATGTATCATACAGTGAGTGAACAGGCTGGTGGTCTCTGGGTGTGCTGATATCTGCACATCTGCAAAATCATGCAGCCTTTTATTGCAGAAATCTTCTGTCTGAATGTGTTAAGAAGTGTTCATGCAGCCCTTTTATTCTTCCAGATGTGAGACTTGAAGGTGACCTGAAGTTTTTCATGGATTTTCTTTCACTGATTTGAGTTCACTGGGATGCTCTCTAGTTTCAGTTCTAGTAATTCAGTCATCTTGTGTCTTGTGAGATCACATCAGATTGCTAAATAACACACACCTAGAGCTATTCATTTCTTAAAGAAGGGTTTCAGGTTTAATAAAAAGGTAGAGCACTATCAAAAGCATTTGCAGCGTAATCAACAAGGGGGTCAGAATGAAGGTCGGGACTCGTCGTGTTTTACAGTTATATGACTGTTTTTCATGCAAAAAACTCATGACCACTTGAATAAGGTCTAAAAAAGAAACTACAGCCAATTTTAATTTATAGACTTGTTTCTCAGACAAACTGTGATGGCGTCAGACCAGTATTAATGTATTATATCTTATATTCATTCGGTGAGGAAACAATCAAGTATTTCAACTAAATCATGTGACTCGGTCATCATAGAAATATGCTGAAGTCTATCAACCAGTGGATTTAAACATCTGCATTTACACATACGATGCAGTGAATGTGCTGAGAGGTTATTAAAGGACACATGTATGAAAATTAATTTGGCACCTGTTGCAACACTCTACTGTCCGTCTCCCCAATCACATAACTGATTTAACAGTAATGAATGTGATGGTTTATCATTGCATTGATGCATTTGATGTTGTTATTGAATAACATTAGGCTATTTGATATCGCTTTTTAGACAGACTGAAATCTCTTCAGGAATAAATAGGCTATAGTCAATGAACGTAGAGGCAAATGTGCCGCTGATCTGATTTGATTGTTCTTTTAGCAGTAGCAGGAGGACCCTTCAACAATAATGCTACACAAACATCTGTTCTAGGCCCCCGGTACATATGTTATTCAACAGTAAGCTCAGTAAAGTTCATGTGGGCTAATGGCCAGCGCACGTCTCTGTTCAAACACTGGCCTGCATAAGCATCGCTAATTCTCAGTACTCTCAGTACTCTGAAGAACTGAACTGGACAGTCTCTCTTGTAACACTGTGCCTTGATCACTTTCAATTTCGAGAAGGAAGGACAGCTATTGCATGGCAAAGTCTGGTGACAAGTCGTCAGTGTACTGAACTTCTAAAGCAATGAAGCGCAGCAGCGGACCAGAGCAAATTCATAGTTTGCATCATCAAGGTGTAGCTTTAGTGAATGTGGTCTTTTAATGTGTGAATGCATTAAGCCACATTAAGTGTAATGATAAGCTAAAAATGTGCTTCGGTAACAGCTAAATGAATTCATTTTATAGAAAAGTTAAAAAAAAAAAAATATTAAAAAAAAAAAAAAAAAAAAAAACAAAAAAAAAAAAAAAAAAAATTGGTTTGTGTAGTTTTTAACTATAACTATATGGTTAAACCAACAAAACTAAATTTAAGAGTAAGAACAGGTATAAATAGCTTAAATTGCATGTTGCCACTTTTTTTCTTTACAGTAGGAGGTAAACACGTCAAACTTTGCGCGTTTGCAGCATATTATGGCTCTCTGCAGAGTTTGAACTTTTAATATCACTATCTTAAGGGGGTCATATGATGTTGCTAAAAAGAACATTATTTTGTGTATTTGGTGTAATGAAATGTGTTTTATGCCCCCCCCCCCCCCGGTTTAGGTTCCAAAAAACACATTATTTTCCACATACTGACTGTACATTATTGTTTCTCCTCTGCCCCGCCTTTCTGAAACGTGTCGATTTTTACAAAGCTCATCGGTATGAAAAACGAGGTGTGCTCTGATTGGCCAACTATCCAGTGCATTGTGATTGGCCGAATACCTCAACGGTGACGGAAAGTTATGCCACTAGAAAGTTACTGTGATGCGGTGTTACGGCCGGAGCGATGAGGGACAAAACCATTACAAACCCATGATAAACGATAGGCATGTGTGGCATCCAGTGGGGACCATAAATTATTGGATTTATAAGGACTTTATACTGTTTTTTTACGCGTTATGTTGCATTCGCGCGCGTTTTTGGTTTTTGTAACATAAAAAACCATGTCTGCATTTGTGATCGGGAAATGACAAACAACAAGCCCTACTCTAAACTGCCCAAAAAACCGCTTTCAATATAAAAAATATAAACATTATAACAAAATTCTTTAAATATAATAAAACGTACTTACAGTCTGTGAGTCGAACAGCCGGCATTGTAGTCTACTCTACCAGATCAGGAAACAGTCCTCCATAAAATGCGTGGCACACATCTGAATATTTGGGTTGAGTGTTCTGGAACAGTGTTGTAAATACAACTTAACCACTGATTGTAGTCGTGTCCTCTTTTGGAAGACCAAACAAAGTTATTTCGCTTTCATAACGAACACACCAGCGTCCATTCATAGGCGTACTAGGTGAGGAACGGTTCGGAGGGCTGGATGGTGAGCAGAAGGGGCGGGCTTGGAGCGAACGGTTGCAGCCGGCGGATCGACGAAGGAGCACGGAGGATTCCGCTTCGTTCATGGTGAAAGCCGATCCGGTGATCCATAGCACTAAGTTGAAGTATTCCCTCAGCGACCAGCACAGATCAGCTCTAGGCATAACGGAGCGGATAACGTCCTCTTTTGGAAGACCAAACAAAGTAGTTGCGCGTTCACAACGAAACACAGAGCTTCATGAAATGGAGGCGCGCGGCAAAAACAGTACTACAGCGAGAATAAAAGTTACGTTTTCTTTCTTTGCGTGAACATTTGTGCGGCGTTATGCAAATCTTCCCACATAGTGACATAGACATGTGGGGGCGTGTTAGAACGAGCCGTTTTAGGTAGGTGTGGCTGACTCTTAACTTTTATAAAGAATATCTCTTTGGATTTAAGACTTTTTAGTCTTTGCAACTTTACAGATCTTCTTTATGCACCAAGAGCTTGTAACACTCCTAAGAGAAAGGAAAAATTGAAATCGCATCATATGACCTCTTTAATGCAGAAGCCAAGTTAAGCGTAACAATATCCACTTCGATTACGGTGTGGTTGTCTGAGAAGTACAGTGTTTATGACAAGTGAAATGTGAGAGAAAGTTGATTTTCCTGGATGCTGTTTTTGAACATTATTAAGCCACGTTAAGAGTTTTTCACACACTTTTCCAGTCCACTGCACTACCTTTGCGCTCGCGTCTCGCGTCTTTTGCGGTGTCTCGAGCATGACACGGCTTTCTAAAAACCCAGCGCTCAAGTCAAAAGAAAAAAAAGAGACCTTGTTTTTTCCAAATTCCACTTCCGCCTTATGGAATCCATTTTATTGTTTCCCAAATTCAATTTTACATTTTTCCAAGTTTTTCTGGATTCCAATTTAATGGTTAGTTACATTTTTAGTTAAATATTCAATAAGCACTTCTAATAAATTAAATTCACAAAACATTAAAAATGTAATAATTTATTCAAATTTAACAATGGTAGTTCCCTATAAAATATTTTATATTTTCAGGAATTCTCAGGAAATATTAAAAAATGGTGGTTATCAAATGAATGCCTACAACTTTAACAGTTTAATAAGTATTTTAATATAAAATCATCAAATTAAAGTTAATAATTCCTTTAAATTTTTGGTGCTGCATACTCTTAAGAAATCATGTTTTAATTATTATTACTTGAGAAGTATTCTATTGTAAATAAAGAGCTTAATATGCAGACTTCATATTTAAATAGCAGTCTTTTGCGTTTTAATATTGACAGACACTAGTCTGTGAAGGCAGACTAAAAGTGATCCTAACACCTATGATGTATGTTTTACTAGAAATGACCAGTGCTGTGAAAGAGTGCATCTGATCTCTAAATCAAACTGTGATTTTTCTGCCAGGATGACATGCACTGTTTGGGACGTCCATATAAATAAAGGACCACTATTTTTTTGTGGAGTAGGACATGTAAGACATCTGAGATCCATGTCTATTTTCCACACAAAGTCTAAACTCATTTGCAGTTTAGGGAATCCACCAGCAGGTGCTGTCAAAGTGCATGTTCTCAGTCTGAAATTCTATCACTGTGCACACAGTACACAGTGAATACTAGCCATAGTGTAGTGTTTAATTCATATGATTAAAGATGGATTACGATTACATTATAAGTGAGCACCATAACATCATGACACAATGACACAAATGGTCCTTGTGCTTTGCACTCCCGATTATGTCAGCCTAATTTATACCTGGCACTTAGCCCCATTGCTAAATGAACATGATGAGCTGCGTGGCATTCATGCACTCAAAATGCACCGCTCTTAAAATATGGCTCTGAATGTCATTAGGTCTCCAACAAAAAACGGACTTTTCATGAACAAAAACACAACAACATAAATAATTCTTCATTTGATTATTCAGCATGTTATTATAAAACTCAGATGAATTTTTACACATTTGAACATTTACACAGAAGAGTTTTGGCCCACTTATTCTCGCAGAACGGAGTGGCATCTCTGGCTGTTTCATAGGAGTTTAAGCTGAGCTTTGATTAGAACACTCCAGCATTTTAATTTAGTTTTTTTTTTTTCAGCCATTCTGAGGTAGACTTGTTTGTATGTTTCATTGTCTTGCTTCATGACCCAAATGTTAGTTAATTCTGTGAGACAGAGCAAAATTAATAAGTCTGTCAATGATTGAGACATCCAGGTCCTGATTCAGCAGAACATCCCCAAACCATCAGCATACATTTAAAATTATGCAGACCTGATCTCCGGGTCTGGTGGTAGCACTTTTAGCTGTAGCTTAGCATAGATCATTGAATCTGATTAGACCGTTAGCATCTCGCTCAAAAATGACCTAAGATAGTTTAGATATTTTTCCTATTGAAAACTTGACTCTTCTGTAGTTACATCGTGTACTAAGACCGACGGAAAATGAAAAGTTGTGATTTTCTAGGCCGATATGGCTAGTAACTAGTACTCCCATTCCTGCGTAATAATCAAGGAGACTTGCTGCTGTACATGGGTGCAGCAGCGCGCAATGATAACTTACGACAAGCGCATGAAAAATAGTCCCCATGCTAGGGCACTACAATAAGCCGATTTTGCAGGTGGGCATAATATCATTGCGCCTGCTGCACCCATGGTACGGCAGCAAAGTTAATTTTTGAGCGATGCTAACGGTCTAATCAGATTCAATGATCTATGCTAAGCTACAGCTCTAAAAGTGCTACGCCAGGACAGCACCGCTATAGGAAGAAGCTGGATCGGGCTGAATGGATTCGAAAATGGTAAAACTCAACTGTTTAACTCTAGGGGAGTTGGAAAATTTGCCTATTTTCAAAAATAGTGGAGTGTTCCTTTAAGGTGCCATCACATATGCTGCTGTTTGGCGTATTTTCATATAAAACGCAGAAACAGGACATGAAGACATTAATTCACATGTACACATGAAATTATCTTCTGCTGATACTGTAATATAAGAATGTTTTTTCAGAAAGGTGTGTATGCTTTTGTTGAGAGCTTTCTGGCAGACTGGGCTGGTTTATTTCTGGAATCTGTGGTGACATCATTAGCATCATTCAGAGGTCAGAGAGGTCAAACACTGCAGCTTCACACACTATTTTAACCCCAGTTCCGCCTCCACCATGTATAAATCACAGTTAAATCTGTCTTGTGTTTTAGTCTGTGGATAGAATGCAAACAGCCCATTGTTACACTTGCATGTCCATTTTTAGCACAGCTGCACAGCAGAAAATAGTCTGTGAGGTGTCAGAAACAGAAGCAGGAATTCCCAGCCATGCACCATCACTGCAACTGTATCGCTGATGCTTTCCATGGGACACTTTTTAGAAATTAAATCTCATCTGAAATATAAAAAAAACACGTTTTTGGCTGTTAGCATGAATATGTTTGTGACATGACATGCTGCTGTATACATATGCATTCAAAATTTATAGTCTCTCTCCATCACCAATACGGATCAACAATTTTGATTCAAATGCTGTCATGAATCTGAAGGTCTGAACGCAGACCACAAAACATATTCAACCCATCTGATTTCTACACAGAATGCTGTATTTTAAAACACTATGGAGGAGATCAAACATTGCAAACAGTTAGAAGAGTAGTAGAAGATATAATATTCATGCCATACACCAACGGAAATTACACGCTTCTCAAACTGCACGTCATCAGCATTACTAAAAATGATCACAGTCCTTTTTCTGTAGTTACATTTCCATATTAAAGGAGACATATTATGCCCCTTTTTACAATATGTAATAAATAATAATAAGTCTCTGGTGTCCCCAGAATGTGTCTGAAGTTTCAGCATAAAATACTCCACAGATCATTTATTTTATAATTTGCCTATTTTCTCATTCACACAAAGTTCGTAATAAAGCTACACCACACAAGGTACAAAATGTAATGTCTGTATAGGTAAACATCTGCATGTTTATTTTAGATCTGTGTGGCAGCAGCAATATACAGTAAATAAATCAATAAATGCACTGTTCTGTCGTCTCCTCTGAGGCTGGGAGTGTAAATAGTGTTCTGTGCTCGTCTGTGCAGCCAAAGACAGAACAGTTAGCATATTTTGCTCAAACTTTCTCCATGGCATTAGAACTGGTACACTGTTGTCGCTTGTGAAAACACAATAACGGCGCCTTGGGTGGAAACGTACAGATTAAGGGGCGGTAATATTATAATGAGATCTCTTTGCCACGTCACCAAGGGAGCGAAATCAGACGCGTTTGTTTTCTCAGACGCTTGCAGAAAAAGGCTTCCCAAAACAAAGTTACTGGGTTAATCTTTTTCACGTTTCCTTGGTTGGTAGATGCACCGGGGACCTGATTATAGCACTTGTATCATGAAAATCGGACTTTTCCAGATTTTGTCACCTTTAAATCTAAAAGCCAATGCACAATGCAATGACAGGCGCAGAGCAACACTGACAGCCGACTGATTACAGTACGTGCATTAATGCCCAGACATTCCCGCACCCGAAAAACACAGATTCAGCATGTTCAATCTGCAAAAATAAGACATGCATGTCTTACCGGGGTAGCACACTGATCCAACAAAACTCAGCAAACGTGGCTGTTGTTTGTCTGCGTCTGTCGGTGCATTGTGAATTGGCTTTAATACAGCTGTGGTCGTCACACACTGTCAAATGTGGCTTTGCCTGGCTGTGATTGAATAAAAAAGAAGAAAGGTTATAAAGTGGATAAGACACTGGATATGTCTTGATCACTTCATTAGGAATTTAACTTATGTATGTTAGATAAACTTTAATACAAATGAAACATAGAATAAAATGTAGCTAGTTTCTTTGATATCTGTATTTCACTACTTAAAATGATGATTTTGGCCACTGACAACGTCTACTGTATACAACGTTAAAATTTTGACAGTCAATTGAATTGATTTTTTAAATTGTCAATTTATCGTACTAAATGAAAAATGTCTCAATTATTAACAAATTTTAATGACCAAAAATTTTATATTTAGCTGTGTCCCATATTTTGCAAACAAACGTTATTTTTGTCTTGTTTTTCCAAATAGAACATTCCTTAAAATGGCATCATGCAACATGTAACATCAGTTGGACCCTTTAATCCCTTTTTTGTGCACATTTCCAGCTCTGTTTATTCTACAGTATGTCCAGCAGCAGTGGATGTGTACAGAACAACTGCTCAATCTGATTCATAAACACCAGTCAAGTGTCATTCGTTTCTCCAGTGAAGTCTGGACCATTACAGAAATGTGAAGTTTTCATTTTCTTTGGAATTAAGTGACATTTATTTTATTTACTTTCATGTGATGTTGCAATTTAACAGCAGTAGCACCAAAATATGTTTGACAGTTAATCAACAGTGGACAGGTGGTGGGTAATACTAATAATTCTGTTTAGTGGACAGGTTTCATGCACATCGCCAGGCCATATTTTTAATATGCTCTATTTCATATATATTTAGTACCATTACAATTTTTTTCAGATAGTGACAATATATTCATGGCAGTTACCACACATGGAATTCACATTGACAAATGATTAATTTACTAGCCGTGCTGTTTAATTTCTCAGAGCAGAAAGAGATTCTCTCTCTTCCTTCCTTGACCTCTGGCTGGGATGTTGATGTATTATTACGTGTGTAATAGGCTCTGCATTCAGGGTCTCTCTCCTCCTGTTTCTATGGAGACCAGAGAGCCAATCAGCTACCTTGGCTGTGGACTGTACTAAAGGCTGCAGATGGAGGAGGCAGAGCATGTCTTACACATTAAGATATCTCACACACACACGCGCGCACACACACCCACACTTTTGCTGATACTGCAAATATACCCTAGATACCCTAACGTTTTTTTATCACACACACACATTTCCTCAGCAGTATCTGTGATTTCATGTCCTTGCTCTGCGCGGTGTCAGTGCGTGCTCCCCCGCAGCATGTAACAAACCTGCTGATGTAAGTGTGTGATGCGCGTGTGACATCACGGGCCAGGAACGCAGCGCTGTAGCGTTGAGCAGTGTGAATGAGCAAGTGTACGGCACACGAGTGCACGCAGACCCGCGGCCATGGCACACAGACTCAGCATGATGTGAGTATCAGATGCAGTCTGCATGCATGACGCCGCTCTCCAGATGTTTTACCATGGTGCTGAGTCATGTGTTTTACATGGAGACTGTTGGATGGGCTTGCGATTGTGTGTATGCTCCACAGGGAGCTTGTGATGATGTCTGATGACTAATGTCATGATGGTGAGACGGCGTTCTTCAGGACGCTCTGCATTTGTGCTCATGTGTTCAGGATGTGAGGTGCAGTAAATGGAAGTGATAGCACTGTGTTTGCTCTGCTGTGTGTGTGTGTGTGTGTGTTTGTGTGTGTGTGTGAGGGAGTGTGTTTGGCTGTAGCTGATGTGCATTATGACGCAAGTTCACAGTCACATGCTTAGAGCACAATGTGCTGCTATGAACTGTGATCTGTGATGCATTTCTCCTTCATGTGCAGTGTTCAGTCTGGCCATCTGTCCCATAAATTACTGCAGAAATCTTTTTGAAGCTTTAGATTTGTATTTTTGCAGTTTGTTTATTCTTGCTCTTGTCAGCATGTAAAGCATACAATACGCATCTGAAAACAGCATCGGAGATGTGTGAGCATTTACTGGAGATTCAATCCTCTCAAGGTGACTAAGGTTAAACTGAAGGGCACTTTAGCATTAGTTAATTGGCTTAAGGCTATTTGGGCACTTTATAGGACAATCCAATGGTGAATTCAAGGTGGTTAAGGAATACTAGTGTCCTGCTTGTACTGCACAGTAACTGCTAGCTATATATTTGAGAAGAAATAGCATAAACAGAAATAGCATGCAAAACAGTGTGAAGTGTGCACAGGTAAACATTTCAGTTAGTAGCATGCTACCTACATTGCGTGATTCACCTGACTCATCACAAAGTGCCTGTGTATGTCGCCAGTGGATCCCGTTATCATGATATCGAAATAATATGTATCTGGTTTTGTTTTACTGCTATTGTTGGCGTGATTTTTCTTTACTTGTATTTAGAACTGCACAGTTTCAGGGGGAAAAACTGCTTCCATTGTGATTTTTCTGATAAAAATATATTTGAAATGTGATTAAAAAAAATTACAGGTTTGCTGTGCTTGTTCATAGGGCTGCACAATGAGGCCAAAATGTTGTGATTTATATATTCTAATGCTATATAACTAATCAATAACACGGCTGACAAATAATAATACTAATAATAACAACACTTTTTTTAAAATAATATAATATAAACAGGAAGTTGGGACAATACAAATACCTCATCTTTATTTATTTATGTATTTTTTTATAAGCAATAACCTTTATTTATTACGTTACAGCCAGGGACATAATTTGCCAATTTTTGTGGATGTAAAAAAAGTCTTGCATGATCGCTCATGAGAAGTGGTTATGTTTGACAAACATTTAATGTATTAGTGACATGTAAGCTCTATTTGTGAACTATTCCTGTTAGATTTTGTTTCAAGTGTATGGAAATCTGTGACTGAAGCAGTGGCGTTGTGTATGTGACAGCAGTCTGGTGCAGAGCTACATAAAGACCTACTCATGGAGAAATCAACTCACATCTTCACCTGTCACGTATTCATCAGTATCAGACACCAACGCAACAAGTTACACAGCAAACAGTTCAGAAGGCTAGTGTTGCACAGGATGAGAGCGATCGTAAAGCTATCTGGAGATGAGAATATGCTTAAAAGCATTTAAATTCACCTGATAATGGAAAGGAGACGGTAGAAAATCATTTGATTTTCCTGACTTCTTCAGATTGTGACTGAGGATGAATTTTTATGTGAATCATCATCATCATATCAACACCTTGGCCAGAGTACTGCAGGACGTGGTGGGCTGAAGTGTGTTTGTAGAGTGAAGTAGATGACGTCTTTGTTTCTCCTTGTGTCGTAGGTGTGTAAATGCTTTGCACCAGTACTGCTGTCCCACGCCGCTGTGCTCTAAGCAGCTAGCTGTACCTGCTCCTCTCTCTGAGTGCAGGTAAGAGGCGCTCGAGTCCTAAACTCTCTCTCTAGACTGACAGAATGCATCCTGGTAAACTGCTGATCACGCAGAAGTTGCATAATGTTCTGTGCAAACTCTCAGTAGCTCAGCTTAGGGCTGTCAAAATGGCTGAAAATCTAAATTCGAATTTTGTACTTAAATATTATCAAAATTCAAATTTAAAATGCAGAATTTCAGTTAGGGTGAAGAAAAGCTTTTGGCTTCTCTTCTGAGGCCACAAGAGGGCGCATCGAGCAAAATATTACTAATGCACGTTTATTCAAAGCATAAGATTATCCATTAAGACTATCTGTGAAAAAGTACATAATGTTTAAAATGTTTATTAACCAATTATAATTAATTAAGTTGCTTTTAAACAAATATAAACAAAACAGCATCATGTATGTATGCATAGTTTAATACAAAGAGCTGAAAGCTAATCACAGAGTGCATTTTTCATTTAAAAACACGAGTTGCAGTGGGATGGGAAAAAACACGCCATAAAGATATGCATCTCAAGATATGTTTTTTTCAAAGTTGAACTTGCATTAATTTTACATGGCTTTCTAAACATGTGACTTGTGCGAGACGCGAGTGCAACGGTGATAGATGTCCCTCTAGAAAATGCGATAAATGTGTGTTCTGTATGAACGGCTTGTTTCCGCTTTAGACGTAAACAACATCTTCTCCGCATTGATGTTCTCTTTTCCTGCAATATTTGTAATTAACAACGCAGCAGCGCCGCATCTAGTGGCTTCAACTGGATAGACTAACAAAAACATTATAATGCAATGACACTTACATCGTCACTGCATCTTGTGCGCCGCTCATAAAGCTGCCTGATGCACGCCTAAAATTCGAATGCAACGTTTTTGCATTCGAATGTGGATTTTTATTTTAAATTCGACGAATATTCAAAATTCCAATTATTTTTTGACAGCCCTAGTTCAGTTGTTTGTTTTATCTCTGTTATAGTCATTTGAAAGGGTTTATGCATAATATAAGTTGTCAATAATAATACTGTTGGCAGGCTTTATCACAAAATAAAATGATGGAAGATTAGCAATTTGAATATTTTAGTGGTTCACAATTACAGTACCTGGATTTCTTTACCATTTAACGGTAGAAAACAAATGTAATCTTGAAATCTTTGGATTGGGGTATTTGAAGATATTTGTAAATATGAAGTTTGTGAATCTATAGTGTCAGGGCGAATATTCTGAAATGTTATGTGACTGTTTTTTTTTTTACATTGTTTATTGTAATTCCAGTTCATGAGAATGAGTTTTGTTTGTTTCTATATCAAACTATTTAGCGAGGTTTAATGAGAATAACATCCTGCAAGTCTTGAAATGTCATGTGATTTGATTGAAATTGCTTCAATTTAAACAAGATTTTTTTTTGATTTTGCCTAATTGAAATATGAAGCATGTTTGCGATTGACAGCTGAATTGTTTTCTGTGGGTTGTGAATCTCTTGTTCTGTGTCTGCTGTGTAAATGTAGCTTGTTGAATCTTTGAATGTGGCTCAGAGTAGTCCTTTTAGCTACAGGAATTATGGGAACACTTTACACTAAGTTTCATTAGTTAACATTAGTTAACTACTTTAGTTAACATGAACTAAGAGTGAACAATACTTCTGCAGTATTTATTAATCTTAGTTCATGTTAATTTCAACATTTACTAATGCATTATTAAAATCCAAAGGTGTGCTTGTTAACATTAGTTAATGCACTGTGAATGAACATGAACTAACAGTGAACAACTGTATTTTCAACTGTATAAATACTGTAATAAATGTATTGTTCATTGTTTGTTCATGTTAGTTAATACATGAACTAACATTAACTTATTGTAAAGTGTTACCGGAATTCTAAATGAAAAAATATTTTTTATGCATGGTCTGCAGTTGTATTTTTTATTAGATTTGTTTAATGTCTGATTTTGAAGCTTGATTAGATTCATGGAGTTTTTAGAGATGTTTCACATGGCTGTTGTTTGTCCTATTATTCTCATGAACTGGAATTTTATTAGCTTATTTTTGAAATTGGAATAAAATGATGTGCGCCATGTGTTATTATAGACCAATCTTTTCTCAATGTCACACACCAAACTGGTGGCAAAAATGACCCAAGTATTTACACTCAGAAGTCTGACTCAAAGCTCAGTGCTCTCCAGTGAGTACAGTGCTGCTCTCTTCCAAAGATACCATACCTACTGTACGCTAGAAGCCTAGCATCTTTACTGCCATCATGTGCTGCAGACACTGGGATTGGTCTATAGCACGGGTGCCCAAACTCGGTCCTGGAGGGCCGGTGTCCTGAAGAGTTTAGCTCCAACCCCAATCAGACACACCTGAACCAGCTAATCAAGCACTTACTAGACATACAAGGTGTGTTGGGCAAGTTTGAGCTAAACTCGCAGGCAGTCCGCCCTCCAGGACGCGAGTTTAGCACCCTTGTCTATATAAATATAGATATATAATAAGCATGCTTCAGTCAACAGCCTGGAGAGAAGTTTAGATGATATGTGCTTTGGGATCTCTAGACCAGCGCTTCTCAACTGAGTCTCAGAGCTGTTAGGGAAATAAAATCAGGTAATAAAATACCAATAAGAAAATTGCAGCCAGTTTAAAAGACTATCAACCTCTCATATTTTTGTTGTTGACTCTGACCAAACTCTTGGGTATTTCCGGCGCATTTTTTTAGAGCCAACAGAATGGCCTCCAGACCATGACAACTACAAAGGAAAAAAATACTGCACCCAGTCCTACTTAAATAATGGCTAAATTACACTTCTGATTGAAAAAACAAAATTTATCGATGTTATAAATTCTTCTTTTCTTATTCATTTAAAGTGGTCATATTATGCGATTTAATTTTTTCCTTTCTCTTTTGAGTGTTACAAGTTCTTGATGCATAAATAAGATCTGTAAGGTTGCAAAGACTAAAGTCTCAAACCCGAAGAGATATTCTTTATAAAATTTAAGATTCAACCACGCCTACCTAAAATGGCTCTTTCTAACATGCCCCCACATATCTACGTGTGGAAGATTTGCATAACGCCACCCAAATGTTCACGCAAAGAAAGAAGGCTGTAGTATTGTTGTTGCCGTGTGTTTCGTCGTGAAAGCGAAGCTACTTTGGTTGGTCTTCCAAAAGAGGACACAACTAGAAATCAGTGGTAGACAACAATGCCGGCTATTCTGACTCACAGAATGTAAGTACGTTTTTATATTTAAAGAATTTGCCATTCTGACGTTCAAACGAGCAGTGCAGAGTAGCAACTGTTGTTAAAAGACAGTATAAGTCATTATAATCCATAATTATGTCCCACTGGATGCAACGAATGCCTCGTTTATAATGGGTTTTCATGTTTTTTGTCTCATCGCTCCGGCCTGACAGGGCATCACAGTTTGGTAAGGGGCGTAACATTTCCGTCACACGCTTGAGGTATTCGGCCAATCACAACACACTGGATAGCTGGCCAATCACAGCACACCTCGCTTTTCAGACCGATGAGCTTTGTAAAAATCGATGCGTTTCAGAAAGGCAGGGCATAGAGAAGAAACAATAATGTACAGTATGTGGAAAATAATGTTTTTTTTTAACCTTAAACCGCATAAACATTTCATTACACCAAATACACAAAGTAATGTTCTTTTTAGCAACATCATATGACCCCTCTAAAGGGATCATTCAACCCAAACATTTACATTTTGTGATAATTTCCTCACCCTCAAGTTGTTCCAAACCTGAATGAGTTTCTTTCTTCTGTTATGCATAAAAATAAGATATTTTGAAGAATGTGGTTAACCAAAGAGTTTCTGGTTCACATTGACTTCCATAGTATGGAGAAAAAAAATAATATAGAAGTCAATGGGGACCAGAAATATCTTCTTTCGCATTCAGTAAATGTGCCAAAATAGTTTGGTCGGACATCAACTACAAAAATGTTGTATCTATGCAGTTCAAGGTCAGAACATTTTGTTCACCTTTGTACGATAAACAATTTTGATGGCCGCCACGTGATGTCTGGCGTGAAATCTGACGCAATGCTTGCTGAGACTGAGAAGTGCTGGCCTAGAGTGTGCAGTGCATGTGTGCTGCTCTTATAGTGTGCTTCTCTCACAGGGATGATAGCGTGCTGCATCAGTTCTGCTGTCCTCCGTCTGGAAGCAGCAGTCCTTCAAGATAGCAGGAACGACAAGGATCTGTCCTCTCTCATAAAGCGTTCGTCCAAAAGAGCTCCATGCGTCCATCCATGCATCTGTGTGTCTCTGGGGGAATAAACATCACTGTGTGTGCCGTTGCACTCACATGCAGGACAGACGGAAATCTTTCTGCAGTCGTTCATTTACAAGTGCAGTCTATAAGCGCTGGAAGAACACAACTGTAGCGCTAGAACTCATGAATAGTCGAGTGTTGAACCTCAAAAGTGTACATCTAATACAAAGATGCAGAACTGAGTGTATTTTGCACAGTGTGGAAGAGAACTTCATTCAGTACTCGGAGTGATGCATGAAATTAAAAAGCAATATCTATTTAAGAATCGATGACTGTATTACAGCTGTGTTTGCTTTGCCTGATATCAGTAGCTTATTGTCTTGACCATGTAACAAGATTTAAATTAAAGGTTTCTTCTTGTATATGATTATTACTTTTGTATTTATTATTGTTATTTTTTTGGCACTCAATATCTGTGTTTTTCTTTCATTTGTGCATAATATTTTAGTTAATCTTGAGTGAATAATAAGGACTGTGTTCAGATTGGCATACTAACTTGTTGCATTATACTAAGTAAGTGCTGTATACTGCTTATGTTTTTTTTTTATGTGAAACTTTATGCAATATGTATGTCTTAAACATTAGTATGCTGCATGGTTGCCACATGATCTCATCACATGGTATCGTCTCATCATATATTTATGTTGCTTTTCTTTTTTTCTTGAACAAGTTAATGGCTGATATTACTTCCTGTTCATTTGTCACACTGTAAATGAAAGGTGATGGCTGGGAATAGCAATGTAGCAGATGTTGTACTGTAAGTCAAAGTTTATGTATATAGAGCTTTACACAATACACATTTCAGAGCAGCTTTACAGAAAATCATGATGTTGATGTTAATGTTTAATATCTTATTCTTACTATCTTCCTTTATAGTCACATTTAGCAGATTAGAGCTGGTCGATAATTTAGTTTACATTTTGAGATGATACAAACAATTGAGCAGCTGACATTTGCTACAGTGTATAGTAAATATCAGCCAACTTTATATAAAGAGCTGGCTGATAATATAGTTACATTTTGTGATGACATAAATATGACAGTGCCAACATTCAGGATGCTGAGATTGTATTCATACTACATGCATACAGGATTGACGGGTTTAGAATGACCCACGGTTTACTGTTGCATGTGTGAAAAGCCCTTGTCCTGCCTCTAGTGGACGACGCAGACCATTACATCAAGATGTTGGCTCAATCCCAGTTCACATGCTTTTCTACGTATGAAAAGTGTGTTATGTGCTGATGTATATTTGAAAATTATCCAGCAGCGCCATGCTGTCCAAGAACCTTTGGTGTACTGTTTTCAGTATCCTATGATATGATCATCTGGCCTAAATGAATGAACATAGTGTGATATTGATCAGGATAACACATCTGGTGGGAAGCAGGAGTTGTACTCTGTCCAGCAGTCAGTAGTAGGCAGTGGCCTGAAGCACGATCATGTCTTTCTTGTTAGCAGGTCCATGTGCTGGCGCGAGCTTCCTCACAGTCCAAAAGACATGCTGCATCGGTGAATCGGACCCGATACATTGCCCACAGGTGTTGAGTGAGTGAGTGTGTGTCTGTGTGACGCTGGGACAGACTCTAGCATTCTCACTGATATACAGAGGACAAGTGATGCTGCTGATGGTCCAGTTCACACCTTCAGTGAAGCAGTTCATGATAAACACTAGTGTTACTTCCAACATTTTACAACTGATGAAGACACTTGGATAAGTGCTGGACTCTACCAGTACTCTTTTTTTTTTCTTAACATGCTGCTTTTCTTTCTATGCGTTCATTTTTACAATATTTTATAAAGTTTATGCTTAAAACATGAAGAAATCATTTCATCAGTGATGCAGTTTTTTTGTGACAAGTAGAATAATTTGCAGCTGTTTTGAAACTACATAATTTGTGCATGTTCTCTTCTTTGTGAGCCCTTTATTGACAGCAGTCTGTTTCCATGCTGATGGTTGATGCTCGCAGACTGTCACGAATCCTTCAGTGCATCTAGTAGATGCTATAATTTGAGACGGTCTCTGCTGTGAGCTGCACTAATCAATCCACACTGAAGCATGTGCTTTCAGCTTGAAGGTGCAGTGAAATATGGAGTGAATATGATGGTATCTGCATGCTACCTCTGTCTATGACACAAAGCACTGATAGGGTCTAATTGGTGTTCCTTTATTAGACAACAGATTCCCACAGTAAAGGGTGTTTTCTTCCATTCAGAATGCGAATGCAGGAGACAGGAAACACACGCTCATGCAAACTTCACAGCATTCCAAAGTGTGTGACCAATAGAAGATTGCTAAATTACGATGTGACCTCTTAGTTGAATTAAAAGAACACAAACTATAAACCTGCATGATTGCAGTGAAGAGCAGAAGAATGCATGTTTTTACACGTTGGATGTATTATACGTTGAATTACACAGTATGACAATCATTATTTCGACCGATGCAGTGTTGTTAGAAATTTTGCGTTCTCAAGTCTAGTGACATTTTAGTAGAAACAAGAGCATTTTATTTTAAATGATATTGAATGTAATGCATAAGCAGTGTATTTAAGGTAATATTAGACTAATGTGGTCATGTTTTCTGGCCCTTGTTAGAATTCTGACTGCTTATTATTGGAAACAGCCAAAAAAAACTTTAAAAAAAATTACAAGTGCTTTAGCCTTGAAGTAATGAATGAATGAGCTAACCTTTCTGCATCTTGAGAATGTGCTCTTTTGATGAGACCAAAATGCAAACACCTGAACAGCTATAGCATATTTTCAAGCTAACAAACACTCTTCGCAACCTCATTTAGCAATACCCTAGCATAATAGGGGCAGGATTTTAGGCAACAATCACTCACATTTTCTGCAAATGTAAAAATCTACTTATTACACAAAATATAAAAATAATAATTAATACGTCTCCAGAGGCAAAACTTAACTTTTTCATTAAACTCTTGTTTCCCCACAGCAGTACACTTTTCCCTGTCTACCTTTAGCTAATAAAAACGTTGTAAGAACATTGTTTTGAATGTTATTTAAAGGTTACAAAATGTTTCTTGCAACATTCTAGCAACTTTATTTTCACCCATAATATAACATTTTTGGAAAGTTTATTCATAATATTCTAAGAACGTTAAAATGTCCAGTTTTCTTGTCGTGATTAGAACGTTATTTAAAGGTTACAAAAAACATTTCTTCGAATGTTTATGTACAAAAGGACGTTCTGAGAATGTTGTTCTAAGAACATTTTCTCAGCGTTGTGAGAATGTTCATCAAGTACAAATAACATTCCCTGTTAGCTGGGCATGTGCCATCAGATGTCTCTCAGCCAATCACACCAATATCAAACTAAATGCTCTGTTTCTCAAACTGCTTCTGTTGTGAATCATTGCAATAATGGCCATTTGGAGGAGTACTTGAGCCTTACTGATGGGTCTGATGAGAAAAGCTGCTTTGCATGTCTCTGTTTACTGCAAGAGCGCACTATTTTTCAGTGCAGTAGAATTAATATACACTGTGGTTTATGTACATCACATCGTAGTATTGAGGATGAGGGAGTCACTCCCTTCTGACAGCTGAACCACCAGAGTATTGTCAGCAAACCATTTGCAAGTTCAGTAGTGATGTTGTTGCCAGGCAACCGGCATTCAGCATGTATAGGTGGAGATCTCTTCATGGATGCAGTAGCTGAAATGCACTCCTGCAAAAATCCTGCAGCAAGGAGCACCTGCACTCTGGAAGTTCACTCTTAGAGCCAGCAAATGCATATCAATCTGATAAATACGCTGAGGTGCATGTCAGAGACTCCATCCTCTGGGTGTTTGCTGGATCTGTATGTGAAGAGGCTGAAGCTGATGCAGTGAGGGTGGATCTGGAGCTGACCTGGTTTCCTTATCAAAGAGGCTGAATGCTGTAGGAATCTCCTCCTGGATACACAGTGTACAGGGTTTGGCTGTGAGCTCTTGAGGATGCTTTGGGTTCTTCACAGCCGCAAGAGGAAGCAGAAAGCTGGACGGTTGGACTGTCAGGTGTGTTTGGCCCATCAGATTCATTGCAGCATTGCACGACCTGCAGACATCATGTAACACACACAGAGATCTTCTCTGCTGCACGAATCTTTGGCTCGCGTCTCTCAGGTGAAAACGGAGGTTGATCATTTTGTCATCTGACTGAGCGTTTAGCCCTGAAAATGTCAAGATTTAAAGCTCTGTGTTTGGATTACTGGCAGTTTTTGTGCGTGCAACCTAATAGTGCATTTTTCAAAAGGTAAGTATGAGTTGCCTGTCAAATAATAACATTTTGCATGCTCTCAAAATAATTCTGGATTGACACAAGCAGAATGTATATTGAACAGACAATCATAATTGGCCACACTATTAGCACAGTTGTTTTGTGTTTTAATCCTTAATCAAAATGACTCTTCAGCTGGTGTCACCTTGGCCATGTGGGCTACTGGTTAATGTTAACCAATATATTTAGGCACTGCTTTCAGCTGGTTGTGGTTGGTAAAGCAGTCCTTCTGAAATCTTGCAAATGGTTTATTCAGTAATCTGGTGATTTTGTCGTTATTGTCACAGCAATAATAGCAAGTAATGCTAGATTTGAGAAGGGATACATGCACATGCTCTATCCCGATCAAAAAGCCTCCTCAGAAGTGGGTGCCGGCAGTGTTTCGGGAGGAGAGTTAGTCCTCCACGATCCACTGTGCGCTCACATTCAGCTCTGACTCTGTGCTTGTACGGATCGGCCACTTTTCATCATCCAATCAATCCCAGATGGATAACATCAAATCTCGTCCTACATATTTTCTTATTAGATATTCTGTTTGACTAAAATATACCACATTACGGAATTAAGATGGGCCGTTTTAACTCACGGTCAAATGTAATTTTATTTTTAGAGGTAACACCACAGTTCTCTGAACTACTACAGCATACTGAGGGTCATAAAGTCTGTACTGTTTGGCTTTAGTGGTGATCTGTAAGTTAAATTATATCAAACATTATTTGAAGAATTTTAGTCATTTGAATAGAAGTTTTCTCACAATGTTATTGGCACAACATAAACTCCATTCTCCATTTCTGGTGCAGGGGTTTCTAACAGTCTTTGACAGACATAAAGAGAGATAATTATTTAGAGGAGGTTTCTGGAAGTTTGTATGGGATTGTGGGATTTGAAGGTGTTCTGTGAATATGTGGCCCATAAGATCAAGACTTCCTATCATAAAGGGTTCTGGTGGTCAGACTAAACAATTCTGAGCATACAGAGGGAGGAATCCAGTCAAGTCAAGTCACATTTATTTGTCTAGCGCTTTATAGAATACTGATTGTGTCAAAGCAGCTTTACAGTGTTAAACAGGAAAATAGTTTGTCAGTAATGCAAGAAGACCCTACAAGTCGATTTTCCAGCTAAAGTCAGTTCATTGATGATTCAGTCATCATCAGTTCAGTTCTCTTCAATAGTGTCTGTGCAATCAGTCAAGAGTCTCCAACTAAGCAAGCCAAAGAACCCAAAACTCCATCGGTGACAGAATCGGGGGCCAGTTCTCCTCTGGACAGACCAAACCAGCATGGTGGGCTTTAATTCCAGAAGGACAGATAACAGCTCCAGTAACATGAGATTTTAAAGGAATGAGGTCTTCTAAAATCCCCAAATACTGCCATTAAAATAAATTTCTACAGTAGACACCAGTGAACGTTTCTTACTAAGAGTGTGGCATCTGTCTTTATTACAACAGGCTGCCTGTTTGTGGGTGTTCGGGACAAATTGTGTCGAATCCCTCATATGTGCTCCAGTGATGTCAGGCTGTCCAGAGAGATAGGCTTTTATAGATTTTTGAGTTTGAGTCTCACGTCCGGCAGGAATTGTCGTGTGGGGGAGTGAATTACCAGTGCTCTCTTCATCCTCAATACCACGACTGAGGTGAGACCCTTGAGCAAGACACCGAACCCCCAACTGCTCCCCGGGTGCTCCGGGTGTGTGTTCATGGTGTGTGTGTGTTTGTTCACTACTCACTGCTGTGTGTGTGTGTGTGTGTGTGGAATGCAGAGCACAAATTCCCAGTATGCGACACCATACTTGGCTACACGTCACTTCACTTCTTCTTCTTCTAATATAGAACAACAATTTGATGTATAATGGATCACAGGTTGACTCAGAGAAGACAGAGAACGCTCTATACGCATAGGACCCAAGTGCAGCATAAAACATTTAATAAAAATTCATCCAAATATGGGGAAACAAGAAACAGAACTGATGACAACACATGCCAAACACCCAAGACAGACAACACCAGACACCAAGATGAGCAGCTAACAAGGAATAAATAGCCTACACTTGGGAACTAATCAAGGGAATGAGACACAGGTGAGAGACATGAGGGTTTATGACAGAGACTAGCGCTGCGTCTCAATGTGCCTACTTATACTACGCCCTTAGAGTATGTACTCTTATGGTGAAGAAATAGTACACACTTTTGAGTGTGTAGAACAGAATTTAAAAGTTAATGGGCAAACAGGTGTTTATAAATATAAATAAATAATAACGGGTGTTATAGGTGTGAAATATAACACAGATAAGATTTTTTTTTTACCAGGTTAAATGTTGATTATTAGTAAGTCAAACCCCTTTATCTAAACCTCTCTGCTTAACCGTCGGTGGTGCGCATCCACCATGTTTGTAGTTTTTTTTAACACTTTTTTTCCCCGTGTTTGTAGTTTTGAACTGAATCCTTCGCCAATGCACAATGGATTGTGGGTAATTTTAGCCATCAGAGTGTGCACAGATCCACACTTCAAAACGATTTTTTTAAACCTGAAAGAGTAGACCATCCGGGGATTTTTGGTATACTCTTTTCAACATACTATGCTTTGGGACACACTTATTCAAATCTCACATACAGTTTAGGATGGATAGTATGAACATTGTGACGCAGGGTAGAAAAACTAACTGACTGACAAACTGACTACAAACAGAAACAGGAAACTATGAAAACAAAACAAGCACAAAATAAAAGTCCAAATGGGCATGTGAACACAAAATAGAGCACACAATAGAAAACAAAAGGCCCAACAGAGAACAAGGCAGATGGCAGCATACAATTAAAATTATATTTTTACATCACAGATAATTAGAATTCTATTTTTTGATTACAGTAATGAAAACTTGGGGGCAGCGTTGGCTTAACTGTTATCAAAATAAATATTAATGGTTCTAAAAAAGGTTGATTTTCACAAAATATAATTTCATATTTTATTTCTTTTATTTTGTAGATATTTTACCAGTTTACATTTCCCCACAGGGAAAATGTTAATGAATATGGTAAACAGATACTTTCATACTGATGTTCTTTAATTTATTTTGAGTTTGTTTGTGAAGCAAATTCAAGCAAAAACTCCATTTGAATGTGAATTTCTGTGAAGTAGATGATGTTTGTGAGAAGAAACTGTCAGTAGAGATGCAGCGTGACACTGGAGACCTCAGATAACTTGATCTACTCATCTGAGACAGCAGACAGCATTACTTATTTACTGACTGTCCCAGCCTGCAGCAGATTGGGCCAGCACACGGCTCATAGATCATTCAGTGCTGCCGTCTGATTGTTGTGTTGAAGGGGCTTTAGTCTTTGGCTGACATCAGTGGTCTTCTCTGAGCTCCTGTGTGCTCCCCGGGATGTGAGTGTGCCTCTCTTTTCCATTCATTGAACACATAATCATAGTCTGATGAATGTTGAGCTTACTAGACTTTAGTATAATGAAAAACAGCTTTGTTAGACTTTGCCTAATCCTTCATTTTCATCATGAGTAGACTGTGTTCAGTCAGCTTTCTTGCTCTTGACAGCTAATCAATCATTTGTCTGTATGTACGCATGGCATTAAAAGAGAATGCTTTTGAAAATCAAACTGCTTAAAGTTTACTTCAGGAAATATGGTATTTGATCACTGCTAGGTCCATCCACTTTCAGGTTATGAGTCTGCACTGACCACCAGTAAATAGGACTAAAGCACGAATAACAGTCCAGTAATAACATGTGCCTCAAATATGAGCAACCAAAGCTCATGTGGCTTTGCCTCAACAGATCTAGAGATTGGATATATGTGATATTGTTCAGTCATGAGATTCTAAATAGCGCAGACTGATAGGTCCAATATGCAATCTGCTAGATATCACATGATCATTACATGGCACAAGCTGATTGGTCTGTATACTGCATCTGCAGACATTGAGCTCGCTGCTTGACATTTCAATAGCTTGGTTCTGTGTAAGCTAGGGTGAACATACGTGCCATTTTCCCAGGACGCGTCCTGGCCAGGATTTCTATATTGCCTAAAATATCTAGGTTTTGGCTTTGTTTGCGAGTGCAAATATAGAAATCCTGGCCAGGATGTGTCCTGGGAAAATGGCACGTATGGTCACCCTAGTGTAAGCCAGTCTGAACCCTCCACCTCCTCCAGCTCCACTCTTATAGATCTGATACGGCTAATTTCATGTATGCTATTTGTGCAGTAGCAGTATGTCTTACAAGCCCACAGGGAATATTTAACACAATTTAAAATCAATTAAACAGAACCAGCAGCTAGTTAATAAAACCCATCATAAACTAACCTTATCCAGCATGGAAATGCATGCTTATTTAAATCTATGTAAAATACACAACCTATTCGAATCTTAAACAGCATATAACTCAAAACTGCCTAACTTAAAGGCGCAATAAAGAAATCTTTTAAAATCACTTTAGTCTGATAGCACTGAAAGCGAATGTCCCACCCTCCCTGCAATCGCCGTCTAAAGCCACGCCCCCTGAACGCATATACACTCACATACCAGAAGACCAGAGACAACATTACTACAATATGCTACATCAGGTTCCCAATTCCAGCCCATGTTCCGAAGTGAATTAAACTTCAACGTATTTCCCTTCCCCCGCTCAGTGAGGATGAGTAAAAAAAAAAAAAAAAAAACAATGAACACTGGTGTAGGATCATATCGATCGAACCCAGTTCATGCACGTAGCTCCTTCTAACGCGCTTGTTATCTAATCGGGTTTGTTAAATAGCGAAGGCCTGGATCAAGAAATGCATAGCGGGGTCGCAATGACTGATTAATCGCTGGCTACATCATTCTGCATTCCAGACCGTTGCGAAAAACTTTAAAAGTCCTACATACCGGAAGGAAGATGGGGTGGTTGAATTTTGCCTGCCATCCTCGCTCATTCTGCACAGCGTGCTGCACGCGCTGATGACTGTCCTTTCTGCGGAACCGGGTGCACAGAGTGCGATACATAGTTGACAGGCAGTAGGAAAGCTATTAAAAACGAACGCTCGGTACTCAAGCGTTTTGATTGGGGACGAACTTTCTTTGGTCCTAACGCCTCCCATAAATAATAAATACCGATGAATACATTATACGCACTTAACTTAGTGATTGCTATCGGAGTGCGAGAAGACTTTCAACCAGCATAACAAAAAATGTTTCTGAAGCCAATCACCTATTGCACCTTTAACTATGAATGTGTGCCCAGGAAGTGGTGTAGGACTGTGCAAGCTTTGGGGGTGTTGAAGGACTCGATCTACTCCATCTATAATTTGATCATCGTTCTGAATCTGATTCAGACATAATGGCAAAAAAAAAAAAGTCTCGAGCTTTTGTAAAAAGTTGCTATTTTTATTAAAATGTACCCATATTTAAGTGTAAATATTACTAAATATTAAAAGTATACAATATTTTGTGAAAATTATCAAACATGTTGGCAGTGGTTGGCAACTTTTAAAAAAAAACACTGGTGGAAATAGTGAAATCTTCACTTTGTGAAGTGAAAATTAAACAAGCCGTTTGGATTTTCAGTTTGATTTATTTTATCCTTGTGATCCATTTGATCCTCCCTAATCTTTCTTGAACACATGACACATGAAAACTGATATCTCAGGTGATTGTTACAATCCCAGTGTATTATTACAATCTGGTTTCTCCAGCTGAATCTCATATAGTCGTGATAGTCATGTGGCTGAGTGTTCTGTAGAGCTGCAGTCAGCAGCATTCAGACTGACAGGAAACAGCTGGAACACTCGAGTGGACAGCACTGTTAAGAGTGCTGTGTGTGAGTGTATGAGTGAGTGTGTATGTGTGTGAGTGAGTGTATGAGTATGTGTGTGTGTGTGTTGTGGTGTGTTTTGGGTGAGTTGAGTGATTGAGTGAGTGTGTGTGTGTGAGTGTATGAGTGTGTGTGTGTTTGTGTGTGTGAGTGTGAGTGAGTGTATGAGTTTGTGTGTGTGTGTGAGTGTGTGTGAGTGTGGGTGAGTGTGTGTGTGAGTGTATGAGTGTATGAGTGTGTGTGTGTGTTTGAGTGAGTGTATGAGTGTGTGTGAGTGTATGAGTGTGTGTGTGTTTGTGTGTGTGGTGAGTGATGAGTATTAATTTGTGTTGTGTGTGTGTGTGTGTGTAGAGTGTGAGTGAGTGGGTGTGTGCTGTGTGTGTGTGTGTGAGTGTGTGACAGTGAGTGACAGTAGGTGGGGTGTGTGTGTGTTTTTTGAGTGAGTGTGTGTGTGTGTGTGTGTGTGAGTGTGTGTGAGTGTGTGTGTGTGTGTGTGTGTGTGTGTGTGTGTGTGTGTGAGTGTGTGTGTGTGTGTGTGTGTGTGTGAGTGTGAGTGAGTGTACGAGTATGTGTGTGTGTGTGTGTGTGTGTGTTTTGAGTGAGTGTGTGTGTGTGAGGCGTGTAGTGTGAGTGTTGTATATGTTGTGTGTGTGTGTTTGTGAGTGATGAGTGAGTGAGTGTGTGTGTGTGAATGTGTGTGTGTTTGTGCGTGAGTGTGTGTGTGTGTGTGTGTGTGTGCGTTGGAGTGTCAGTGAGTGTATAAGTGTGTTGTGTGTGTGTGTGTATAGTGTAGTGTGTGTGTGTGTGTGTGTGTGTGTGTTTCGCTGTGTGGTGTGTGTGTGTGTGTAATGTGAGTGAGTGTTTTAAGTGTGTGTGTGTCTGTTTGCGTCTGTGTGTGTCTGTTTGTGTCTGTGTGTGTGTGAGTGTGTGTGTGTGTGTAAGTTTGTATACTAGAATGGGTGCTGTAGGCTACAGTAGATTGTTTTTGCATTAACAGAGACTGTCAGGTGTTTCAGCTCTCCATACATCACGGACAGCCTTCAGATAAACTCCATCCACGTGCTGCCTGTATCTTAGGTTGTTACGGGCAAGAGGTCAAATGTTGTCTCAAGTTAGTTGATTTTTTTTCCTACTTTTTACCTGTTTTACAGTGGTTACAGTGTTATGTGTCCCCATTGTGGTGGCAGCTTTTATGCGAGCAGGTTTGACAATTGTGGGATTTTTTTATGATTGCAGAGAGTCAAAATATCATCCAAACAATGTCTCCATCAATATACTGGGCATTAAGGCTACAACACATGCTGATGGCTGGTCGTCTGTCAAAGTCGGGCTGTCTTTGAGCATCTGCCAGCTCAGTTTTTGGGGTGTTTTCCGCACCGTCTGAACTAGTCGAACCTTGTCGGCTGCTTTTTGGCCAACTGAGTAAGACAGAGCACGTGATTGGCTGTTGAGCTTAGCAAACCATTGCACAAGAAGAATCTTTATCTTCATCTTACTTGAGCATTCCGATATGCAAATATTTTCAGAATGACATGGTCATCTGGAAAGAAGAAAGTGATCAACGTAACTCATATTCAAAAACCCTAAGCAATGACTGCTTTGTTTAGTGTTTATATCTGTAGTCCTAGTGTTGTTTTTCTTTTTTAAATGACAAATATAGACTACTGCCACCTGCTGGTATGTAAGAGTTATTTCCTCTCACAAAGGTGCAGAACGCACATGCTAGTTGGCCGTTGACTTTATTTAGTCAAGCACAACTTTTTTGGCCCTGATGCAAGTTATTTAATGTTGGTTTGGTGTGTGACGGCCTTTAGGAGCCACACAGGCCACAGAATTAATATGCTAATTGAATGTTATTATTCTTATTTTGTATTGATTTTAAAGGATGCATTGTGTGTTATGGTGGTTACCTGGGAGTTGCTATTAAGTTATTATTGTTCCTCTAGGATTGATCTGCCAACCTTTACTTACTGGCCCCAAGTTTTAACCAATACATTATGCTACTACTTTATTATTAGGAGGCAATTAGGAGAGCTCAGATGTGATGTTGTTGCCCCATTTGCTGGGTAAAAAACTCTAAACAGTAAAATCATATCTGAAAGCCTCTTATGTAAGCTGCTGTAAGGTTTTTATTATTAGCTCTAAAAAGGGAAATATTTATGACGAATTATAACTGGTTATGATTCATAATAAATATTTAGATCATATCTTCGAATTAACTGTAGCAGAATCAATATTACAATTATTTGATCTGTCCGTCCACCGAGCAGACAACATTTATCAATTCAAGGAATGTTTATTTTTCTGGCCACGGAACAATAAACTGTCCTTCTTTATGCAGTGCTAGCAATAATTTAGCAAAATGTAGCAAGGGTTCACACATTCATTGACTTGGAACTGTGAGCAGCAAACAGAGACAATCCGTTGTGAATATAAGGGATTTAATAAATGAAACTATATCTAACATATAACTAACTAAAACGTATATACACAGAATGAAACAAAGTAATGAAATGGAGAGAATAGGAAAGATGGCAGTATTTCACATCACTTAACCACAACCTTTGAAAATCATCAGAGAATCCAAAAATCACCTTAAAAGTGTCTGAACCTTAAACACGCATCTGAATATTTTTAAGCGGTTACTTGCATTGGTTTCGATTTCTGAAGAAGAGTCCGGATGCGGTAGATAACGGAGGTCTTTTGATTAGTTTGTGAGGAGTCAGCTGGAAGTTTTTTACTTCTGGTTCTTCTGAAGGAAAAGTCCACAGCGACTAACGTTACTGCCGGAAAATAAAACTCAAGAGGGAGGTCTTGAGAGTCCTGAAAGGTGTTGTATCAAACGAAGAAGAAGTTTTCTGAGCCAAGTTATTTCGGGCTAATCGCTTTTGAGAATTCCTATTCTGTGTGGACTGGCCAATACCAGGCATGAATTTTTGAGCTGGAGAAGTTTGCTTTGTTTCCCTTCTATGGCACATTTGCATGTTTTATGGTTGGTCTGGAATTTCTGTAGTTTTAACCAAAAATATAGTACAAATCGTATGATGCTTTTCACAATCACATACTGTACATCATTGTCCGAGGAATGAAAAGCAGATAATTTTGATACCAAGAAACAAACATTTGGAATAGTTTAAACCAAAGATACATACATACACCTGAATATCAGTGTTTTATGGCTTTAACTAATACAAGTAACGAGTGGTAACTCAGCTAATCTAATATGGAAACGTACAAACAACACATGCAATATACCAGATATATTTGTAACGGATTAATAGGTAACTGTCCCTTATGTGTGTGGGTGTTTTGTGTGTGTGTGTGTGTGTGGTGTGTTATTTAATTTGGCCACCGTCCCATCGGGGTCATTTACAGCTCGTTGGGACCGTGTTTGAGTCATTGGGAGATATGTGGGGGGGGGGGGGGTGGGGGGACTGGTTAGAATCTCCTTGATGGCGAAGAACCATCTGGCAATTTAAAACCCCTATACGAACGTAAATTCTCTGACCAGAACTTGTAATTTATATGCAAATGTCAAAAGGTTAAAAGGGGTCTCTTAAGCCATAAACACCCAAAGATTATGCATGATTCTACGCAGACGCTACACTGCTCATGTTGTTTCTGTCCTGAGGGTGTCGTGTGTTTTGCGTTTGGTCAGATAGGAAATGTGATATTCTCATGAATGATTCAGTATCATCTCTCCTACAGGAAGAACCAACTCAAAACCTGTCTTCCTTATGTAAATCCTGAGAAAAAGCTAAAAACCCCACCGATAACATTTGGATCAAAGTCCACTATCACAACACACAGCAGGAAAACAGTAATTGAGATAAACCTTGGGATCTCCTATCCTGACCTGACATTACATGCATTTGTGTTGGGTTTGACATTACATTCTCTAGACGTGACCCTCCTGGAACAGAAAAAATAGTCCTTCTTGTAGATCTCATGAAAAAGAAAGGATCATTTGGGGTTTAATTTAGGCTCATGTCAAATTGAAAACTTCTTTGAATTCAGAATTCAAATATATATGAGTGATCCACAGATCTGTCAGGCTAGCTAATGATGTTTAATGCATGAAATTTTAAAATAAACATTAATGGATGGTTAACACAACCTATATATATATATATATATATTATATATATATATATACATATGTAATATAATATATTAGATAGATAATATATATATAGATATATATACATACCTTTTGTTTTTTTTCCCTTAGCCTTTCTGCTAAACATTTGATTTGTTTGACTATTCATATCCAAGTTGATGGTTTGGCATTTTTGCAGATATATTACAGGCAAATCATTAGATGACATGACTATTCAAATATAATTGATTTGGTTTTTATATAAACACATACCGAGTGCATCTCAATAAATTAGAATGTCGTGGAAAAGTTCATTTATTTCAGTAATTCAACTCAAATTGTGAAACTCGTGTATTAAATAAATTCAATGCACACAGACTGAAGTAGTTTAAGTCTTTGGTTCTTTTAATTGTGATGATTTTGGCTCACATTTAACAAAAACCCACCAATTCACTATCTCAACAAATAGAATATGGTGACATGCCAATCAGCTAATCAACTCAAAACACCTGCAAAGGTTTCCTGAGCCTTCAAAATGGTCTCTCAGTTTGGTTCACTAGGCTACACAATCATGGGGAAGACTGCTGATCTGACAGTTGTCCAGAAGACAATCATTGACACCCTTCACAAGGAGGGTAAGCCACAAACATTCATTGCCAAAGAAGCTGGCTGTTCACAGAGTGCTGTATCCAAGCATGTTAACAAAGTTGAGTGGAAGAAAAAGATGCACAACCAACCGAGAGAACCGCAGCCTTATGAGGATTGTCAAGCAAAATTGATTCAAGAATTTGAGTGAACTTCACAAGGAATGGACTGAGGCTGGGGTCAAGGCATCAAGAGCCACCACACACAGACGTGTCAAGGAATTTGGCTACAGTTGTTGTATTCCTCTTGTTAAGCCACTCCTGAACCACAGACAATGTCAGAGGCATCTTACCTGGGCTAAGGAGAAGAAGAACTGGACTGTTGCCCAGTTGTCCAAGTCCTCTTTTCAGATGAGAGCAAGTTTTGTATTTCATTTGGAAACCAAGGTCCTAGAGTCTGGAGGAAGGGTGGAGAAGCTCATAGCCCAAGTTGCTTGAAGTCCAGTGTTAAGTTTCCACAGTCTGTGATGATTTGGAGTGCAATGTCATCTTGGTCCATTGTGTTTTTTTGAAAACCAACATCACTGCACGTGTTTACCAAGAAATTTTGGAGCACTTCATGCTTCCTTCTGCTGACCAGCTTTTTGAAGATGCTGATTTCATTTTCCAGCAGGATTTGGCACCTGCCCACACTGCCAAAAGCACCAAAAGTTGGTTAAATGACCATGGTGTTGGTGTGCTTGACTAGCCAGCAAACTCACCAGACCTGAACCCCATAGAGAATCTATGGGGTATTGTCAAGAGGAAAATGAGAAACAAGAGACCAAAAAATGCAGATGAGCTGAAGGCCACTGTCAAAGAAACCTGGGCTTCCATACCACCTCAACAGTGCCACAAACTGATCACATCCATGCCATCGGGCGACGCTGAATTGAGGCAGTAATTAAAGAAAAAGGAGCCCCTACCACGTATTGAGTACTGTACAGTAAATGAACATACTTTCCAAAGGCCAACAATTCACAAAAATGTTTTTTTTATTGGTCTTATGAAGTATCTAATTTGTTGAGATAGTGAATTGTTGGGTTTTTGTTAAATGTGAGCCAAATCCTCAAATTAAAAGAACCAAAGACCTTAAACTACTTCAGTCTGTGTGCATTGAATTTATTTAATACACGAGTTTCACAATTTGAGTTGAATTACTGAAATAAATGAACTTTTCCACGACATTCTAATTCATTGAGATGCACCTGTACACATATACATATACACACACATGTAAGATGTAAGATGCGTGTCAGGATTGCATAAAGATCTTACAACTGGTGTGACATCATCAGGTCACATGACCAGGAAGTTATATAGATTTGAACATTTGAATAATTCACCAAAAATGCCAAAGTCATATTTCCAAAATCCAAGTCGTGTATGATGTGTGTCTGTTACTGTCAGACTCTGTTCTGTGTTTTGTGTGTGTTTTGCTCCCCATGTGTTTCCATGCCTATATTTGGTCCTTCCCGTTCCTGTCCTTATTTGTTCCAGGTGTCCCCTTTTCAGTTCTATTGATCCCAGGTGTGTCTTGTGATCCCATCGTCATGTCAATTGTGGAAATAGTGTTCCATGTTATCAGTTCGGCATCCGGTATTGTGAATGTCTGTTTATGTCTACCTCATCTGCTATGTGTGTTTTCCTGGTTCCCAGGATGTAATTAAAGTATCCTTGTTGATGTACTCCTCGTCTCCTCGTTCCTTCTCTCCGCGCTCCTGCACAGTAGCACTGTTACATATACCGACCGTGCAGAAGCGGCGCAACGTCTCCCCAATGTTTGGTAATTCGTTTTTGAAAAGTGTTTTGTTTTCCTGTTTGTTTGTCCCCGCTATAATGGAGGAACGAGTGATGTTCTCTCGCTGGGCGATCCACTACCCCGTATCACCTGCGCAGGGGATTCTGTCCTCTTGCCCATCAGCCCGCCCCCTCAATGGGGAGACCCTGGTGACGCTGTTCCGGCTACTGGATCCTGACATCGCCCCGGGGAGCTCCCAGACACCACCAACCTCTACTGGAAGGAGGCAGTCACTCGGTGTCTGGAGAGCCTCCGATCCGGAACCCCTCTGCCAGCCGTTCCACAGTCAAGCCCGCCGGCCGTTCCTCAGTCACCTAAGTCCGCCGCCATTCTCCCAGTTCACCGAAGCCCGCTCGCCGCCTCCTAAGTCAAGTTCGCCGGCCGTCTCATCAGCCGTACTTTTGAAACGTTGCGGGGTGGGTGTTTGTGAAAAAAAAAACACGAGCGACGTCATCAGAAGCTGGGTGGGTGGAGTTAATGCACACGCACGGTGATAATGGATACCTTCATGTGATGTGAGTTATTATTGATTTTTTTTTAATATAATATTATGAATGAACCGTCTTGTTGTCATATCTAAAATTTTTGCTCAGACTCGGATCAGAGAGCACAGAGATGATAACAAATAAGTAAAGCTAACGTCAGCAGCCATGGCACTGGATGAGCAATCGTTAGTATAATACAAATGGGCAAACGGTCTAAATTAATATGCAAGTTGACTCGAGATACAAAAATTGCAAAACTGCAAAGTCGCATTTGTCATACGTCACAGTGACAGCAAGTGGACTTTTAAAACTGGAATAATGAGTGCATTACGCATTTCAATTGGCAAGAGAGGAATAACACGGGTGGAACTTTCTTGGCAAGGAGGATTGTGTGCATCACAGTCAGGTACAAGGGTGAAGGCTTCTTACATTAGGTAAGACAAGAAGTTTAATTTTCGCAACTTGTTTATTGACTTTTTTCAATTTGCTGTGGAATATGTGCCGATTGGGTTCAGTCGGGTCTGTGTCTTCCCGGCCGGATTTTGGTCCATCTTTCAAATAATTGACGGTCTGTGTCGGTTCCGGGTAGTAAATTTTTGACATTTCTCAGTTCTGCACGGACCCGGGTCCAACTTTCAAAATAATAGATGGGTCCGGGTCGGTTCAGTGTAGCACATTTTTAGACCCGTGTAGACCTCTACTCTTGTCCCCGAGTCTTACCTAGTGAGGGCTCCTGTCCCCGAGTTTAGCCCAGAGAAGGTTCCAGTCCCCCGTGTCTAGCACAGAAAGGGCTCCAGTCCCCATGTCCAGCCCAAGGAGGACCACAGTTCCCAAGTTAGGCCTACGGAGGGCCTCTAAAGACGATATTCTCCCCAAGGATTTTGGGGGGGGGGTTTGGTAGTATGGGTCCGTCCGTAGTGGGCCGAGTGGCGAGGCCAAGGCCACGGAGGCAGTCCAGCCATGGCCTTCTGAGTTCCCTGCTCCGCCATGGCACCTTGGACTGCCTGATCCGCCCTGGAGGTATTCCCCCGTGTCCCATTCCTGCACCAGCCTTCAGGGCGCCCACCCCATAACCCCTAACCCTAACCAACTTGAATTATTCTATTTATAGGCCTATGTTAACTCAAACTTTCCAGCCGTCTAGCTTTAAAATGAATTGCGAGGACCGAGGGTCACGTTTCCATGATCTGTAAAATCATTGTTTGCTTTCACTTGGAATGTCCCTACAAATGGTGTCCCCTACCTGAAGTGATAATGCCACTGCAATTCTTCTTTCTGGAGTCCTAGTTTAACTCAGCCTGTTAAACAAACCTCAGCAGATATGACCACATAACATCAGAGAAGCACATCAGAAATATGGGAATGACGTCAGTTTCCGGCGGTACTGTATGACATTTTTCATGCATGGTGTTGCTTTTTAGCACCCTTGAGGCCCCTTTTCTCTTTTCATATTTTCTGGTCAGTTCTTGTTAAACCATATAACTTTGTGATTACTAATGAGAATATAATAATGACTGCCAAGCGCAATTATAAGACTCTGTGATTGTGGGCCTGGTGGCAGTTAGTCTTCATTGCAGACAAATGCTTTGAGTTGAAGCAGATGTTTTATGAGAGGCCTCTTGGATTTCCCGGATCTGACATCAACCTGGCTGCAAGCGAGTCAGGCAGACTTTTTCTGAACCCTCCCCTGAAGCCCCAGTGTACAGCACATTTTAGTGTGATATGAAGTGAACACGTCACATCAGATCCATTGTTGCATGTTCTGTCTGAGGTTTGCTGCATGCATGTCTGTTTTCTGCACTGGTGAGCTAAAGAGAGGGTATGTGGGATTGGGACAGGTGTACTGTGGGGTCTGGAGGAGGAACAGCTGCACTTGACTGCTATGGACACAACTCCAGTGAGTAAAATAGCCCGTTCTGTCACATGCTCACAGACATCACGTGTCATTCTTTCTTTGACCCACGGATGTTGGCGCTGCTTCTCTGAACTTGTGAACTGTTCCCTTTACCGATGCACCGTTTGAAGTGTTAGTTGCAGCTAACCAAAGGAAGCAGTCGTTTTCTCCACAGGGAGAGAAATGTCCCTGGAAACAGTTGGCCATCTGGTACTTATTTTCTCAGATGAGAGGGCCAGTGAACCTTCCAGCACTGCTACACCCCATCTCTCCCTCCTCATGCCGTCTTCTAGAGCACAGTCAGTCCACGGACACGCGTGCAGACCTACAGCTGCATGTCACATGATATATTTTTGTACTTGACCTGTATATATACTTGACTTATATTTATAAAACGGATAGTGCCGGTCCTTGATTCTGATTGGCTGAGCCACGTTCGAAGCTGTTGTAAATTACTCTACAAACACACACCTTTTTTTACTTCTGTGTGTTGCTCGGCAACCACTTTGTTGCAGCCACAACTGTTTCTGAGGAACTATGTTGTTTGTTGGAAGAATAATGTTTTTATGAATATCATTACACTTTATTTGCTCTGTTTTATTCTGTGAAACCTTACTAATCGTTCTATAAAAGCAATAAGCCCCGTGAAGCCGTGGTTTACAGTGAATTTATAACAGCTAAGGGGGTTACTCCACTTCGCATCGTACCTAACAACGCCCCTTAGCTGTTATAAATTCACTGTAAACCACGGCTTCTTGGGGCTTATTGCTTTACTGATGCCTTATAATGTAATGAAATATGTAGGGCCCAATATACTCCATTAATATGTTATTACTTTGTTTACTATGTTAAAACTAAATATATTGTAACATAAACTAATAAACTTAATGTAGTGCATATTTGTTAGTGAAACATAAATGAAACAGGTTGAATTTCTGTAATAATACTAATAAACTGAATGTATCTTAAATACAAAATAACCAGGTTTATATATTTATCAATATTTAATATGCAAACAAATATGCAGGTTATGTAAATAAATATGCTGGTTATTTAAGTTTATTGTTTAAATACGCCGTTTATTATTTACATTAAGTTTATGTGTTTATGTTAAAGCTGTGTAATTTATGTGTAAATATAATCGCTTTTATGTTTTCACATAAATATTTATAATACAGATGGCAGAAATGACAGAAGTTTATAGAATAAGGGGAAATGTTTTATATTTATCTGCATCACTGGTGTTTGTAATGAGAAATAATAATTATTTAGTTTAATCAATAAAGGATGTAGATTTTTGTATAAAGCGGTGAACTGGTTTATGTGCTGTAAGGCTGTATGCTCTTACAAGTGTAACCATAAGAACAGAAAGAGAGAGAAACTGAGAATATAAGAAAAAGAATCAAGAAAACCTCTATAAAGGCATTTGTGTTCACATATATATTCAAAGGAAGGTCACTGAAACAAGGTCAAATAATACTCAACATCTTTTTCTCTCTAAAAGCGTGCAGCATGTTTTGTGACGCTGAGAAACAGTGTGCATTTGTTTTTTCACAGTCTAAACACAGAAAGCGGTAGACATGAAGCACATAAACACATGATCGTCCGAGCAGAGCAGCAAAAGCTGGAGAGTTTGAGCAGGACAATCTCTCTCTCTCTCTCTCTCTGAAAGGCTCTATTAATAGAGGTGCTTCCTCTTTTTCCCACTTGCATTCCTCCGCCGCCCCATGCAGGTCACCCTGTGAGTGTTCACTCATTCACTGGTTCCTTCCCTCTCTCCCGCCTTCTTTCACTGTGCATCTGAAGCAGGGTTTGCGTTTCATAAGCTGTTGGCATCAAGTCTGTCGGTGGGATTCCTCTTGGTGGATGTGAGAGATAGACCTCGCCCCCTCATGCTGAGAGAGAGAGAGAGAGACAGGCTCGGTCTCTCAGAGCAGTAGAGCTGTTCTTGTGCTGAACTCAGAGCCCTGGAGCGCTTGGATCCAGTGATGGTTGAGTTGTGGATGTGTGTTCTTCTGCAGATATGTGGTGTTGCAGTGCAACTCAGAGAAAACACAGTCTCTGCTTGAGCTGGAGCTGGACAGCTGGTAAGACTGGACTATAACTAGTGTTTGTGCGCAAGTTTAGGTCTGAACGAATGATTAAACAATGCGGTTTGATAATAGTGTAAAACGAATGCCATTAAAGAATATTTGTTTATATTGATGTATTCAGTGATGTTAATACTGGAAGTGGCCTTTGTCAAGTTACAGTACATCCGAATTAAGCCAATAAATGTTTCAAAGTGCTGTAAAATAGTGGAATATAATGTGTGTATTGAAAATCCTGTGTATATAGAAGCTTGTCATGTGCTGTTGACCAGGTTTATGTAAATGTAGCACCGGTTTCCTTCATTCTGTGGTCCCTGTAGCAATGGTCATGTGTGCTGACAGAAGCATTGCTCTATATTTATGAGATGATCACATTAATGACGGTGTTTTTTTAGCTCGTCCAGCTGAGAGATACAGTGTAACATGACAGTCCACATTTATCAGGTCTCGAACACAGAGTTCTTAGACAGCATGAACCTGAATATATTTGCGTTATTTATTAGTCAGAGATGTCCTCGGCTGAGTTTAGACATCTTATTCAAGACTTTCATGCAGAGCAGTGCTTTAAAGCTTCATGTTATGGTTTATTTATAATGTCCAGTGTTGTTGTGGAAGGTCTGTGCTTCTCTGTTAACTATTGGAAGGCCATGAGGCATTCGTCATTCTGGACGAATTTTCACATTAAAGTTGCTGTTTGTGTTTTTTATTACCTTTTTTCCCCTGTGATGATGGAAATCAGGGCCTGAGCTTTCAGTTCAACACTTGTGTGTTGTGTTTTTGTCTGTCACATGTCTGCAGTGCTGAGCTAGATAACATAACACCAGAAAGATCAGCAGGGAACGGCTGCTTCCTTTGCTGGAGGACACAGAACAGCCACCTCATATCCTGTGCCAACAGCCCTGCAGCAAAACTACAAATCAGCAAACATGTTGTTTTTATTGTAACATTGGTGGTTATGTGATGCCTGTGTGATTTCTTTGGTTGCCAGTGATTGTATCATCCAGTAATTCAATGACTAATTGCAAAAGGAGCTCTTATGTAGGATATGTAGTGGCTTCAAGAAGTATTAAAACTTTTATGTCACACTACAGTAAAACTGCAAGTGGGTCATCTGGTCTGCAGTGTGTTGTAGGCACATATGGAAATCCACTTGAGACGACCAGCATGCTCAAACACACACTCACACACACACACACAGGGCTGACGTCTGCTCTTCATTAACGTGATGGACTCCCAAAAGCCCCAAAGATTTTTCCTGCCCTCTTTCTCATCCACCTTTATTCACTTGGAATGCTGGAATCCCCCTGCAAACACCCAGTGGGGATTGTTTGACACACACACACACACACACACACACCACACACACACACAACCAACCAACGAACACTCACTCACACAGCACGTACGCACGCACAAAACACCCACTCTCACTCTCTCTCACACACACATTCTCACACAC
>JADLZN010004587.1:115000-254253 GCA_018155175.1 Sinocyclocheilus anophthalmus
ATGACTGTTTTGTGCTCCAGGGTCACATATGTTTCTTGCTTTTCTAAGGTGGAAATGCTTGAGCGGAAATACGGAGGCCGCTTCATAACCCGCCATGCAGCGCGCACAAGATCTCAAAACTCGTTGACCTCCCTCCGCTACATCACGGCATGCTCCAAAACCAAGAATCCATCCAATTCCCGTTACACACAAGTATCCATTCTGTACTCGCACATTTATCAATCGATATCCAAACATACTATCTCCTTTCATCCAGGACAGCTTTTCCCGCCAATACCAGATGTAACAAGAACTTTGTCGAGAGTCGCCTTCCAGGAGCTTGATGTCGGAAACCGCATGAACCGAGGATCTTCTGCTTCCAACATGAGAATAGACAGCTTTCCCTTTGAGGGGCCTGAAGAAGCCACGCTCTCGGTTGTTCGCGGATGCGGGTGCGCTAGTTCCCCTTGTCGCTTCCTTTGGACAAACTGCATCACCCCATGATAGTTCGTCGTTCTGGTGCAATGGCCTAGAGACTGATGTAACCTCATCCCCTCATCCTTGTGCCGAATCGCTATGACACCCCCCTATAACTCACAAATACCGACGTTCTGATCATGGGATCATCATTCGACTTAGTAGCTTAGACATCTGTGCCTCAATTCATACCATGGCAGAATTGAGGCGGTGAAACCTTGTGTGAGTGAGTGGATATTTCAGATATGCCGAATAGTGTTAATAGGTAAGTCGTGCTCATAAGAGGGATTATGCTCCCTGAGAAGCTCCTTGTATATCCGAGCATGAGTGTAGACAGTGATTTGCCGCCCCAACCGCGGATGTATAGAGCTGAGCCCCTCTAGTGTAAACACCAGAACCCAACAAGATGGATGAGAATTGTCGTAGTGTAAGATCTCTATCTCCTAGAACCCGTGCAACCAATAGGAGCCTTCCTGTCCCTTACCTCAACCATGGCGTCGCACGGCACTTGTCACAAATCCCTGCACAGTGGGCGCAGTTATGAGAAAGTACGTGCGAAGATATGATATAGTCCTGGTTTCCCTATGGAGAACGTAAAAAAATGGATAAGTGCCCACAGTGTGCTATTGGCAACGAATGAAAAATATCTGTCATAACGTTTCCCACTGTTTAGAGTGGAATGGTGAAGAGATTAAATAATGATGAATAAGTTTTTTTTAGAGAATTAAAAGTAGTATACAAGACAGTAACAACAAGACTCGTTAAGAGTGTTTAAATTTTGCCGCTGGGTGTGTGGAAGTGGCAGCGTTTCGTTGGCTTCATACTGAGATCCTTTGAAGACATCCCCCTAGCAACCCACACCTCAGCAATACTGACCACATAGCACCCACAACCATCTCCAGGCTTCGCGCATCAACGAACCTACAGCAAAAACTCACATAACAGACACCGAATCGACGCACAAGCTATAAGCCATGCAAACATCAAGACAAACCCAGTGTCTCCAACCCACCCAGCTTTAGTGCAAAACCACCAAAAATCGCAATTACACTCGCACACCCTAAGCAACCACAACATAATTCCGCTCCCCCACCACCACGAATGCCTTCTGCCATCCTGGCAACACCCTAGCAACCCCCTTACCAACCATCCCAGCAAACAACCTAGGCACCAAACATCCTCCAGCAAACACCCAATAACAAACCAGAAACAAATCCGCTGTCAGCCTCTGAAACGCCTAACTACAACATATCGTCCAAAGGCAACACAGCAGTACACCCAGGAAGAGCAGTAGGGTTTTATCAACTATAAAGGTCCAAAAAGACACGCACAACAAACTGATCCCCCATGCCAACTACCAGACTAGCGCACCCTACAATTCAAAACATAAACTCACACAGGTGCGCGAACCACACCTTAAAAATAGAATCAGTGCCAGCTCCCACAGTCAAGACTATCAACGAAAACCACAATACATGCCACGCCAAATCAATCCACTAAACGCTGACAAAACAAAACACACTAGACAACCCCACCAGCAAAAGCTGGGACTAACGGAATTCGAAGAGTATAAAGAAAGAGACAAAAAGCAATCGAACTAAACATATTAATAAGTGGTATTTCATCAGTACAATAATTTATATTTTTATATTTTATTTTTATATTTTCCTTCAGCCTTATCTTTTTTATTATTATTTCATTTGTTTTTTAGGTGTATTTCCACCAATTTTATCACCAATTTTATCGTAATTTAGAATTAGTGGGACTCTAGAGGGAATTATATAACTTTCAAGAAGTCACATTTTCACAGTAGCAGGCCAGTGACTGCAGGATCTTTAACGATTACTTTCAGTTCAGAATACGCAATTACAGCCTAGCAAACCAACAGTCATTTATCCTAAAACATCATGTTATTTATGCCCCAAAACAGTAAGTTTGTAATTCATGTACTGTGTAAATTGAATAGATACTTTGAGTAAATTCAGGTGTAATTACTTTTGCTGAGCCTTATATAATTCAATGAAACATTTAACTTTTCATTTTCAAAACATGTTTTGTGCCAACCCTGTTATGTATTCAAAATGTTTTAGGGTTAAATGTTTCCCGGTTGATGATCAATGATCAAAATGATCAAAACTGGCCAGGATTGGTCTTGGTTAGCAAATAATACTGCATCACATCTCCTAATTGCCTTATTGAGCTTGATGAGGAAAATAACGAAGACTGTAAGAGAGATGTTTGTTTCATCTGGTCCTAAAAGACGTATGATGTCTGAAATATCAAAGCATTTTTATATAACTGTGAAATGCCACAGCATAACAGAAACTGTAGAAACATAATCTGCAACGAAAAGGCATTTTAGACTAAACTAAACAGTGAAAGCATGATATTTCAATGTCAGTAAAAGCTAATGTAGTTTTAATCTATGTAAGCCAATAAAATCATAAGGGGATGCAAATTGTTTGAAAAACAATAAATAAAAAGAAAATATAAAAATAATTTAATTACAGATAAACATTATGTTCCATTTTAAAGCTTTTGCAGTTCAATTGATCAAATAACTCAAATATTAAGTTCACCATTCAGTCATTCATTATTTTATGTTTTTTTTTCTAACATATAATCCTGCTCACTCTCTAATTTCCAGACATGCACAGTAATGAAAGTGTGTCAAATGTAAATATAAAAAAGAGAAGTGTGTGTAAGGTGTTTAGCTTTTTTCAGAGGGACTGTCTGTGGTTAACACACAAAGATGTCTTATAACTCTTTTTTTTTTTTTCAAATAATGTTCTGCATTGCATTCATGTTTCCTTTTGCATGCCCTAAACCGACTATGATGTGGTATGATTTTGAGTGTTCAGTAGGATGAGAGGTTAGCCTCACCTGCTGATGTACTTTCAGAAAGCCAGAGAAGGGCATCCAGTACCTGACGGAGAGGGGCTTTATTCCTGACACACCTGTAGGTGTGGCCCACTTCCTGCTGCAGAGGAAAGGCTTGAGTAGACAAATGATTGGGGAAGTCCTCGGGAACAGACAGAAACAGTTCAACAGGGATGTTTTAGAGTACGTATTCACATTTTTCATTGCCACTTTCCACATATAAAATACACACAGGTACAAATTACAGACGTAAATCCCATGCAAGTCCCATAAATCCCAAAACTAGCTCACATAAATATTAACCTATCATACAGTAGCTAGATTTAAACACATCAGATATCTAATTTGAACAAAGTGACATCATTTGGACCCCTTCTGGTAAGACAAGTAAATAATATCATTGCATTTTGTCCATTGTTACACAAACCGTATTGCTGACTGTGTTCGTCAAGATCAACCATTCAACCCTGTAACTAAGTAAACAAAGTAACATTTGTCACCTAGCTACTTGCAACTCTTTTGCTCCCAGTCATATTATTACATTTTGTTTTTCACTGATAATGCGTTGAACAAAGACACTTTTTCTTGTACCCTGTTCATGCACATTAGCAGTTGTCATATGCAGCAGGCATGTGTTGACATGTCGTGTGTCTGTTGCAGCTGTGTGGTGGATGAGCTGGATTTCTCAGTGATGGAGCTGGATGAAGCTTTGAGGAAATTCCAGGCTCAAATCCGGGTTCAGGGCGAGGCACAGAAGGTGGAGCGCCTGATCGAGGCTTTCAGGTGTGTTATCACATCACAGAACATACATCTAGCGTACAGACATACACTGAACAATCATTCATTCAGTAGAACTGCAGATGTTTATTTTTTAAATCATTATGAAGTGAAATGACAATTACACAAGGTAGAAAGATAAACAAGCAGCACTAGATCATTTGCATTGCTTCATATTGTAATGTTTGCTAACATGATTGATCAGAGTTACAGTGATCTGTGGTGTGTCTTTGTTCAGCCAGCGCTACTGCATCTGTAACCCTGATGTGGTCCGTCAGTTCAGAAACCCCGACACCATCTTCATCTTGGCTTTCGCCATCATCCTCCTCAACACAGACATGTACAGCCCCAACGTCAAGCTGGAACGAAAGATGAAACTTGAAGACTTTGTCAAGAATCTGCGAGGTTTCGATTGAGACACACTGTTGTTTTCATGCTAATAAATGAGCTGACATTCACAGCTCACCTGAACACTGGATAGATAGGGAAACAAAACAGATACATGTGTAGTGTTTATTGTATACCTCGGCTGTAATGGCAGTCTTGTGTTTGTGTTGGAAGGGGTTGATGATGGCGAGGACATCCCTCGGGAGATGCTGGTTGGGATTTACGAGCGGATCCAGAAGAAGGAGCTCAAAACCAATGATGACCACGTGACTCAGGTGCAGAAGGTGGAGAAACTCATTGTGGGCAAGAAGCAAGTAGGTTCAACATACTACTGCTCTATGAAGATCCAGACTTTTGTTTTTAATCCCCAGGCAGAATTTCAGAGATTAAACACTACCCATGAAATTACTGAGGATAATGAGTCTATCAGTTGCAGTATACGAGGTCTGATCATTCTTCAACAATTCAGATACGACACATTTGAATCCGGACTTTTCCTCTTGCATTACAGATGGGATCACTTCACCATGGCCTTGGATGTGTAAGTATACTTCATGATGCATATATACAGCACTACTACAGGCACTTTGCATCTATCATTTTCTTATCTGAGCCTAAAGTCACACTGCATATTTTGCGCTGGATGTAGAACATTTTCTTTTTCCTTTCAAAATACAGTATTTAAATACTGATACAGTGGTAACAGAACCAAATATAATCTGACATTCACAAAAAAGTCACTTCCAAGAGTTAAAAGCTGAGTGAAATGCTTCACATGGCATGTAAATGAATCTGACTGTGTGTGTGTCCCTACAGTAGTTAAAGGGATAGTTCATCCAAAAATAAAAATTCTGTCATTTACGCCCCCCTCAAATTGGTTAGACAAAAGTGTACAATCACAGAAGAATATTCAGATAAGATTTAGAATAACCAAACTTTCACTCGTATAGTTGTGAATGGGGAAAAATGCAACACTCAATATAGCTGCTCTATCGAACGAAGCCCCGCCTTCTGAATGAAAGAGCCAATCACTAATCGGTAAAGTCAGCGTGTCACTGCAGCTGCCCTTAGAAGTCCCGGTTGCTATAGAAACAGTCAGCGATCCGAGACGTGCGCTTAGGACTGCGTATGCGCACTGGATGATCTAGCCTGAAAAATAAGCTCTTTATAATGCTATTTGAGCAAAAGAAACAGCATTTATGAGACTGTTGTTGTCAGATTTCTTTGGTGATTTTAAATATGAAATTTAATTGTAAGCTTAGTGAACAGTTTTGGAGAATTTGATGTTTCCCCATTCAAAGAGATAGGAGCTGCACTTGCATGCGCGAGAGGCATTTCAAAGATGGCCGCCGAGTGACATGACTTGTCTTAAAGGGACTTTGTTTAGAATAATGTTGGTAACCAAACAGTTGCTTGTAGCCATTGACTTCCATAGCATGTTTTTCCCCCCCATACTATAGAAGTCAATGGCTACCGTCGACTGTTTGGTTACCAATTTTTCAAAATATCTTTTGTGTTCAGCAGAAAAAAGAAACACCCATTTTTTCTTTCTGAGTAAATGATGACAGAATTTTCATTTTTAGGTGAACTATCCATTTAAATTTGTCCTAAAAGGCGAGCTAAATCTGACAAAACCTCCTCTTTTTGGGGACATCCTCATTTGTGAAAACAATATTTTAAAAAGTAAATAAAGTGTAAGGGTGTGTTAGGTTATAGTTTTATAGGTCTATATAAAAACAATAGAAGAGAGAAAATACACCTCTCGCGCTCAGTGGAAAGTCCCCACCGTGATAGAGAAGCAAACGTGTGTGTGTGTGTGTGTGTTACAGGTGCTGTCTCAGGCCCATCGCGGCCTGGTGTGCTACTAGCAGGCTGTTCGAGGTCCCAGATCCCAACAGACTGCAGAAACTGGGGCAGCACCAGCGGGAGATCTTCCTGTTTAATGACCTGCTGGTGGTGAGAGATCAATAAGATACACATAACAAATGATATTAGCATGTTACAACATCTATTAAAGCTAAACACTCAAATATCTACACATGTGCTGATGCTGATCTGATGCTGTGATCTCTGCAACTTTGTGACAGGTTACCAAGATCTTCCAGAAGAAGAAAAACTCAGTGACATATAGTTTCAGGCAATCTTTCTCTCTGTACGGGATGCAAGTGATGCTCTTTGAGAACCAGTGTAAGAAATACGAACACAGCCAATCTTTCTGAATGGAAGAGCCATTAAAAAGTGATACATTTATGTAGTTTAATTCAGTCATTTATTGACATTTTTGATTTGACTGAAGAAATTATTCCTTCATTTCATTGCACTCTTAGTCCTCCTTTGTAACGCTACATGTAACCTAAAGGCCAATTCACACTGCACGCATCACCATATACAGTAGCAGGGCGGTGTCGATTCTCAGACATTCAAGAGCTGCTTCAGCATGTTCAAAAAAACCCAGGCCCGGTGAAGGACGAGAGCCGCACAGATACTCCAACAAGCAACAGTACACACGAATCATGACAAAGACCTAGAGTGAGTGGGTGTCTCATTGTGCGTGTGAATTAGCCTAAAGAATCCAAATAAATACATAGTTAATTTATTTCCCTTCATATTCCGGGTCAGTTAGGCTTTCCCCCTCATTTTTCCTCTTTTTCTCAGTCTATCCAAATGGTATCCGGCTGACTTCAGCCATTTCTGGAGCAGACTTCAAAGTCCTGATCATTTCACAATGCTCCAACGTCTCATGACCGCAAGAATTCACCAGCGAACCTGCGCTAGTGGCCTCTCTGAGTCCCGGAAATGAAAAGCAAAGGTACCGGGAATAAGTGTAAACAGAACCTTTATTCTTTCCCATGAGTCACTTCCGGTCGCGACAACCTACCCAACTAGGTTTCTTTGAGCTGCCCATGTTAATGTAGTTTTCAGACATTGCTGAGCATCAGTAGAAGTACAGATGCGACTCACTTTGGTCTCATTAACATATGACTGTCCCTATGGTTTACATATATGCATATCAGCTTTTGCAGGAATGCGTTAACCTCATTTCAACATATCTGACAAGCTCATACACATCTATTATCATCTCATTTACATGTTTATACTTGGAGAGGTCGAACTCAGAGGCTACGTTCCCAATCAGAATCCCAGTGTGGCGCAAATACAATTTTTTTGTGGATTACTAAAACGTTAAAATTATCTATCTGACATTTCCATTCGATTCCGGGCCCTTTCTAGTGGAAAATAAATCAGAATTTCGTTTGCCTTGCATTGTGACTCCTAATATGAATGTCAGATCAAATTCGTGGTCATTTTACACTCTTATAACAGACCCACATTCTCAAGAATTGTTTTCCCCTATTGTTCCTTCTCATTTTGAGTGTTACCCAATTTTTCCATTTGACTTATTTATTTCCTCTCTTCTCCATGGCCATCTGATTATATGCTAAATATTTTTTCAAGTAGGGGTGGGTGTTTTTGGAATAAATCACTTAAACTGACATAGCTTTAGAGGTAGACAACGAATTTTTTCAATTTTCCTTCTCTCTTTGGAGTGTATACAAGCTGTTCGTGTAATAATAAGATCCCTAAATTTCAAGGACTAAGTCACAACCCAAAGAGTTACTGGTCCACCTCCCTCCGAAAAAACGCTTCGTATCTACACAAACCTAAACCGCACCCTCATGCTCTACAATCACTGTGTGGGAAGATTTGCATACGCATGACACCAAATGTTTCACCACAAAGAAGAGGGCGTACTTTTATTTCGCTGCAGTATTGTTTTGCCCTATGCCGCCGTCGCCATGTATCGTAAGAAGCGTGTTTCGTTGTGAAAGCGCAACTACTTTGTTTGGTCTTCCAAAAGAGGACACGACTAGAAAATACAACTAGGTTAAGTTGTATTTACAACACTGTTAAAGAACACTTCAACCCAAATATTCCGATGTGTCCAGCGCAATTTATGGAGGACTGTTCAGTAATGAGTCCTGTAGGAGTAGACTACAATGCCGGTTGTTCTGACTCAAAGACTGTAAGTACATTTTCATATTTAAAGATTTGCCACTGACAGATTCAAACGCGAGTTTTGAGCAGTTGTAGAGTAGCGCTTGTTGTTTGTAAATTCTCCGATCACAAATGCAGACATGGTTTTTATGTTTACGCAGCGCGATACACAATGCAATGCGTAGAAAGACAGTATAAGTCATTATAATAATTATCCTTAATTATTAATGTCCCCAGCTGGATGTCACCAGATGCCGTCGGTTATATGGGTTTTAAATGTTTTTTGTCTCCGTCGCTCTGGCGGGCCGACACTGCAACAACCGTATGTGAGTCGGGCGAACATTTCCCATCACACCGCTTGGGTATTTCTGGCCAATCACAAAACGACTGGATCGTGCTGGCCCTCAGATACCACCACACCTCGGCCTCGCTTTGTCCGAAGCGATGAGCTTTGTAAATAATCGACACGATTCAGAAATCGGGCATAGAGATAACATAATGTATGTTATGTGGACATAAACGTGTTTTTTTTTAATTTATTTTAAACAACCTTAACAAAGAAAACAAAAACAAAAACTTAACCGCATAAACACATTTCATTACACCAAATACACAAAATAATGTTCTTTTTTGCAACGTCATATGACTCCTTTAATATAGAGAAGTATGCTGTATGACTCTTACATGTTGTCCACGTACAATGTTATTTTGGATATGTTTGCTATACGTTTGACTGTATGTGTGTTTGAATGTTTGTAGCTGAGCTGGAGAAACAGAAAATAGGAGGTAGGTCGACCCAGTAGGGCTCTCAGAGCTTTGTCGGAGCGGAGGACGGCGAGCCTAAAGAGAAAGAGAGCAATACGGCACCATGGCCGGCACTATTCTGGATGACCAAACTTAACCGCCATAGGGGGAGGGGCTAAAGGCGGTAGCGCGCCTCTTAGCTCACTGCGTGACCTTTCGGAGGCGTGGTTCGAGTTTTGCGTGACCTTTCTGAAGCAGGTGAGTTCAGTGGATCTGATGTACTGTTTTGTTTGTTTGATTCCCTATGTAGAATGATATTCCTCAAGTTTAAACTTTAAGAAAAGTTTCTTAAACCTAATCTTTCCACATATAAATATATTAAAAAAATTTTTTCACTGGTAGCATTAGACGCCTGCAGTATGGGTCCTACAGTGTTTGCCGTTTGTATTCACAGAACGAAGAAAAAAAGGATAGCACACAAATGTTCATCCATGGTGTGAATAGGTCCAGTGTTTATATTCTGAATCGTTTTTCACAAGTAATATTTGATCATGGAAGTGTTAGAATGGTGTCCTGCTCAAATGATGTGTTATTAAAAGAATATTCTGGGTTCAGTTCAGTTGAACAGCATTTGTGGCATAATATTGATTAAAATAAATCTGCTCAGACTTAGGAGGTTCTAAAAGCAAAAGTCGTTTTAGGGTTTAAGGTGTATAGGGTTTATACATCGCTAAATTGTGCAATAAGCAGGTAGTTAGTGATTTAACACCAAAATCTTGTTAAACATATTGTTTTCTTCTTGTGGCTACACAAGTGTTTTAACATCTTTGGATTGACCTAATTAATTTCCATTGTAAATCATTTAATGTAAAACTGCATTCGCAGGTCATGGGTTTTCCTAGTGTCACTCAGTTGTTATTGGTAGACTGCAAATCAGGACTTGTTCCACAAAGGATAATAGTTTGCGGACGATCCAGGACTTGCGTACAATGAACTTCATGCTCAGGATGTGGCGTTTCAGGATGTTGGAGAATGGAGGTTGCACCCTCAGACTGACAAGTCTTATTTAGCTGAGGTTTAAAATGGCTTTCAGCAGAACATCCCATTGCCCCCTTTGGTTTTCTTTGTCTCCTCCATTGCTCTGGCACTCTGTATTCTTTCTCGCTAATACACCTGCTCCCAGCAGTTTTGATGAGAGTGTGAGAAGAGTCCAGGTAGATCCATTTCGGCCTTTCCCTTTTGGTTCAGTGGTGACGCTCCTTGGGAAGTGCTTTTCTGCGGCCTCAACTACATTTGTACAAGAAGTGTGTAGAGGGTATTGCTGCTCAGTATGTGCCTGTTAATGGTGTTTCTTTGGGGAGACACTCACTTGTCTCCTGTTTCAAGCTTAGACATCTAAGGCATTTCCAACCTTCTTTTTTTCCATCTTGGGAATTCTCTTTAGTCTTCGAAGGTTTGATGCATTATCCGTTTGAGCCATTAGAGTCAGGAGGAGTTTTGTTAGTAGTACTGACATCTCTCAAAAGAATTGAAGATTTGCAGGCTTTATCTGTGAACTCTTGTGGGTCTTCTTGTTGGGGATTCCTTAACTCTCATGTGGGGCTCCAAGACTCTTGCCATGGTGGAGATGCCCTCGACACCATGGGGATGAACGATGGAGATGGAGCCAATGGAAGTGGAGACCTAAGCACAGACGAAGAGATGGAGACCTGGGGTGACACTGGAGGCATGGGGGGCCAAGACGAATCCACAGGCTTGTGGGACCGAGGAAACGGGGGCCCGGCAGGCCGGTATGGAGTCGGTGGGACTGAGGACCAAGGTGGACCCGGAGGAAAGGAGGAGCCCAGCATAGGGATTGAAGGACAAGGTGTAGCCAGAAGACTGGAAGACCATGGTATAGGCAGGTCGATGACTGACCAAGCTGGAACCGGAGGGACGAGGGAGCCTAATGGAGTCTGAGTACTGATGGACCCCGGTAGAGCTGTGGGAGCGTGGAGCCAAGGAGTAACTGAAGTGTCAGAGGACTGAGGTGAAGCCAGAGGGTCAACACTCCAAGGTTTGGCTGGTTGACAGGAAGCCCAAGGTCGATCCAGGTCAACAAATGAGGAGCTGAAGGGCTGAGTGAAGCCAGTGGAGACAGAGCCAAAGAATTGGGATCCTTAGGCAGAGGAGGAAGGAGTGGGAGGCAGGGTGGGGCCAGCGACAACAAAGACTCTGAGGTGGGCAGGACCAGTGGAGATTCTGAGCTGAGTGGAACCAGCGGGGTCAGGAGAAACAGGGTATCATCTTCTTCCAAAACATAAAAAAATAGCTCAGAGGCCAGCGCCAGCACCAGCTCACCTTCAGTGGCGAGAGTGTGGGTGGAGCTTCTTTCCATACCCTCGAATTCCACAAGAACTCCCACGATGACGGACGATGTTGCCGGCTCATGCACCTGGTCAGACATTTCATGAGGCTCGGGGTCTGGGGAGATGGCAGCTCCAGTCGCATGGTTCACTTGTGTATAGCAGCAGGCTTGGGATCTCCGTCTGCAGTGGGCTTCTGTGCAGCGGGGTGATGGCGATGGCTCAGCTCTGGATCGAGAGTGGGACTGTTGGTGAAGGCCAATCCATTGTTCACCAGCACCCACTCCACAAACATGGCGAAATCTTCCCTTGGCCCATCCAACGGAAGACGGGCCTTGGACCACTCACTAAGTCATGGAGAAAAATACACACAGCAAGCAGTCCGGGAAGAGAGTCAGGCACACCAGTAACTGGACGGCTGGCAACTCCATAATCAAAAGGGGAAAAAAACACTGCATCGCCGCCCGAGTCAATTCTTCTCTTGTGAAGAAGTACATGAACACAAGAAATTACAAAAAACTGACTTCAATCGTAAATCCAACACGGAGCACTCTGGAGAATCACTTTGAAACACAACCACACAAAATATAGACGAGAACAGACAAAGGAACTGAGGAAACAGGGCTTATATAACAGGAACATAATCAAGGTAAAACAGCAGGTCAGAAGGAACTAATTACCAAACAAGGAAACTAAATGGGAAAGCAGGGAAACAGAAAGAAAACTAAAATGCAGAGAAGCTGTCAGTACCGATAGCCTTGTGGGCTGTGTGCCAACATATAACACCATTGCACTTTGGGCGTCCCAAGTTTGAGTCCTGTTTTGCCGACCTTTTCTGATCCCATTCTCCAAAAAAACTAAAAATTACATGCCATTTTTCCAGGTCAGTTTGCATTACAGCAAAAGCACAAAAACTCTAGTCAGTCTGCTGTGTTTATATTGCATTGAAACTGCTCTTTCAGTCTTAAGTACTTGTGGGCATCATGTATCTTGGCTTGTGTGTATTTGCTAAAATGGCTCATGAAAGGCAGCAGTATGCACAGATGGAGTATACACAGCAAACTGGCAGTCAGTTACTGTGGATAATGACCCAGAAAGTTCAGAAAGTCTCAGCGTGCTGTGTTCTTTCATCAGTTTAGAGTAGAGGGGTGTTACAGGTGTGATGTACATCTCTAATCTATGCTACTGCATGTTTCGGTCAGGCAAGCATGAGTGCTGTACCAGTGCAGGATCTCTAGACAGCAGATTAGGAGTAAGTAGGCAGTAGGAGGGAATTATTTGATTTGATAATGTGTAATGCACATTTCTTTGCACCTTCTGTGCTTCATGGGTTAAAATGGTCCATTGTTTTCTTTATTGTAACATATTTATTGATGCCTAACCTGCCCGCCTGCTCACATGCATGCATGAACTGTTCGCCTACTGAAACTGGTGCTTGTCTGTAAGTGCAGGTGCTCAGAAAGACCTGGTATTTTTAAGCATGCATGTTTTTTTGCAAACAGTCTGATGATGGCTTCTTTATGTTCACGCAAGTCTGTTCTTTTAGTTCTTTTTTTAAAGGGGCTTTCACTTGTGTCTGTTAGATGGTTGATGAACCTCACACATACAGACACTGAGTGAAACGTTTTTTTTTGGAGTTGCTTGTTTTACCCAAGTTGCTCTTCTTTAATCAAATGCCTGGTGTCCCTGCAAGTCTCATTGGAGACTGATTGGACCTGCCAGACCATGCTGATTGGACCTTTGAAGACTGAGTCAAATGTGGATTTCAGTCTGGTTTGCATTGCATTATATTTCATACTTTCACAGAATTGTCTGGAGTGTTTTTTCATTCATTAAAACAGAACCATAGAAAAAAACAGAGCGCATGTATTTTATATACAGGGCTGTTCATGCCTTTTGTAAACATGCTAAAGGGATATGCAACTGTGCACAACATTTTTTTTTACCTCTCACAGGAATGATGCATTTTATAGATGCTGTGTGTGTTAATTTAAAAAATAAAGAATAAAAGTGTCTCATAACACTTTTGTCACAACTCCAAAAATATAAAAAGTACAGTGCAATAATGTAATACCAACACTCTGAAGGACAGTCTCCAATTTACTACCAGTTTCCTGTCAAAATGAAACAAAAGCATGCATGTTCAGATGACTACAGCCTGCAGCGAAGACCGTCTCAATAAATTGGCATGATTCTGTTCAGGCTTTAAAGGTTGATCCCAACTCCTGACCAGATTTAAGTGACTGATATAAAAGGCAACTTTTCATCAATGATTTTTTTTAAAAACCTATGGAGAAAATGAAAATAGGAAAGCAAAGCTTCTGATAAAGGGTGCAGTCATCGACATGTCTGTATTTACTTCACTAGTTGACTTGAAGTGTAAGATGAATGGCTTTAAACACGCCTCTCCTCACAGGGCTCCATCTTTAGCAGTCCTCCTCTGCGTCAGAGAGAACCTTCCTTCCAGAAGCATCTGTTTCCTGACAGACACAGTGCTCCAAACTCCAGACTTGGGTCACTTTTCGACAGCAGTCACGAATCCTCCACCGTATCACCGCTCCCCACTAGTGCGGCCTGTACCTCTTCAAACAGCTTTCACACGCGCTGTGCAATAACCATCAGCCCCGACACAGAGAAGAGCACGCTGGTGTGAGCTTTAAACAGACACGTGATGAGCAAAACCATACCAGAGCCATACCAGCCAATCCCAACAGAGCGGCGCATGTGCAAAAACAGCATCTGTGTTTGATGTCTCGCATACTTATAGCATTCTGCCTACGGGTGAATGTCACAAGATTAGAATTCTGACAAGTATTTATCATTTGCATAAAGAATACCACGGACCATTATGAAAAATTGCATTGTAACTTAGTTTTCATGACATTTTGTCTTACTGTAATGCATTTTAAAGTTATACTAATACTAATAATAACAACAGTATTATTATTATCATTATCATCATCAAATAGTTTTTAGTCTTTTCCTGGAAAACATAATAAAACAGCAATTTTTCAATTAATATTAGCATACATGCAGCAACCATGCTGCACAAATATTTTTACATTTAAATGATAAAATTTTTTCCACATTGCAGTGATATAGTTCTTATAGGAATTGCATTTTATTATTATTATTATTATTTATTGAGACTCATTGTGTTTAATTGTGCTTAATATCAGCAAAAAATCTTAATGGTCCTAAACATGGATTTTGTTGCCTTTATGCAAAATATGAATATTTTTTATTTGTATTTTTTTTTTCCTGACAGGTTTTTTTGATCCCCTTGACGGGTTTTGTTAGATTTGCCCTGTGGAGGTTTTAAAAACATACAACAAAATAGTAGGTTTGCCTGTATTCACGTTCATTCAAACTAGCAGAATGAGAGAGTAGATGTTCTAACGCTGTATTTGTTGTAGATGACAGCTCTACATTTGTCTTAACAATCATAAATGAACGTGCCAATGACCATTGCACCCTCTGTGTTTCGTGTGTAGTACAGTAGTGTAACTGAAACCATTGTAAGCAAGAAGCGATGTTATAGAATACTGTAAAACATGTATTCACAACTTTTTGAGAACAATATCTCGGTCAGTTTGAATTGAGGTCATATTTAAAGACGTAGGCTACTAGAAACCTTCCATTGTGATCTATTATAAAGCACAAATGCAGTATCATGTGGCACTTTGAACTGCTCTACTACAGTGAAGTTGTACAGCATTATATGAATCTTACAGAGATGTTAAAAATATGTTTGCATGCAAGTTTTTAAAGAAATTATTCAGATTTTATTGTTATTTTCATATTTTTCTTTTCCTTTGGAGGAAAACCCTGGACTTCTGAGGGCCAGTGACGGAATTATTTTTCTATATTTTATGGATTGTTCTTGTTTGTTTTTAAGTGCAATATGTCTGTCATGATGGAGTGGTCATGGCTGGAGCATCTTTACTATTACTTCATCAGAGTGGCGTAGAGATTCTCATCAAACAAGTGTTTTTACATTGAAACGTCGAAGTGATCAGCTAGGCTTTAACTGTGATTTGTTATTGATGTTGTTCTTGGGTGTTTATTTATTACTATTGAAAATAAACCAGTGTTACCATGGCAATGAAGTGCAATCATGTAAAAAGTACTTTTCTTTTTTACTTTTAAACAACCAGGAGATAGTTTCAGGTGAATATTCTGCTATATTATGCAAGCATCTGTATGTTTGGAGGAATGTATATCTAGAAATGAACTTTTGGTCTGTGAAGTCAGGCAAATGAAAATGATTGTTGTACAGATGCATTCTGATCAGATAAATAAGCTGAAAATTGAAGAATAAGTTTTCCATTTTTTTCACTATCAAGATTTTGTAATCTTGGCTCTAGAGCACGTTTTCATGACCCCAAACCAAAGCTTTAGGGTTTCTTTTCAACGTATCACATATATTGAGTGCAATATTCATTCTGATGTACTAAAGTCAACATGGATTAATAAAGTCTTATTGTGTGCACAATTCATTGGTGCACATTAATTCAAAGAAAAATAAACTGTCTTCTTATTCTATCTATTTAAAAAAAATTGCTTGAAATAATCACGCCCTCTTATTTCTCAACCCAGCTCCTCCAATCACGTCTTTTTTTTTTTACAATCTGATCAATTCCTGGTGGATACATGAAAATCCTGCCTTACATTTTTCATGTTTAATATCCTATTTTGCTCTCAATTAAGGAAGTAAAATGTGTTTGTGTATGTTGTTTCATGTTGACTTTAAGAATTTATTTTTTTTAAAGACCTTGCATTTATATTACTTGCAAAGTAACACTTTCCAAAGATTTTTTTCTGCATAACATATTAATAACATGAGAAGATATTCTAATGTTTTGATTGACAGATGCCCCAAAAATGCACTGAAGGTTCAAATGCACGGTTCTTTTTTTTGTCCACCGTGAGCTGATCAACACTCAGCCTTAACTCTTTTATTTCACTTTACCTCTCTTTCTTATTATTCTGTATATTTCTTATTCTCCCCTTCTATGTGTTTCATCTTAGCAGCATTTGTCGTGCTCGACCTGTTGTTCTGTACTGTGTTGTGTGTTACTGCAGATAATGCATCTCATCCATGTAAAACGATCCTGTCCCACTATAGCCCATGTAAAGAGGGCTTGTAATAAATATATTAGGGGACCATTGTGTATATAGTGTGTACAGTATCCTGACTGCATTTGTATGAGCGGTGTGTTCCCGTCTGTTTTACTGTGCGTTACTGAAACACTGTTTCTCTCCTCACAGGCTGTCCCAATCAACCACTCGGAGAAATGCTCATAGAAAAGGGCATGGGTTTATTTTGTTGTTGTAGAACAGAGAATGCTTGTCTTTTGAGGTTTTCTTTTATGTGATGGTTATCTGTGTCGGTGTACAGTCAATGTAAAACTCAAACTGTGACGACGTTCAGAACATAAAATAAAGCGAATATATAATACACATAGTAGACTGATTCAGTGCATTCAGTAGTCTATTGTTATTACATTTAAATTAGATTTTGATTGAGTGCATGTTTTGGATTTGAGTCTTTCGTTTTGGTGGCATGCACTGCAGGCTAAATATTGGTCATTCATCATATTGAGCAAGTTATTTCATTTTCGATATTTTCGAACACATCTCAACTCCAGATATAAACATGCTGTTAGCAGATAGTCTTGTCCTCCTGTGATGATCACGTGAGCCTCCATGCTCCTAGAGCTCTCACTGGTCAATTCAAACATTATCAGCCGTTTATGGTTTACAGCGATGCCTGTTTTCATATACACAAGCATTTGCAAGACAAAACACTTGTGGATGTACTTCTCAGCCTAAAAGCCAGGCTGATTAGTTGCTTTCAATTCAGTTGCTTTCAATCACATGCTCTAAGGTAAGTCTTACATCCATTATCCATACAGAATTGAAGAGAATGCAGACATTTTAAGTGTTGCTGAAGTTGCACATTTTGGGTTCCCTGTGTTAGCATCCTTAACAAGAAAGTATACTGTAACTACAAACTTTTTGCATAATGTAGAATCAGGCATTTCTGCTTAAAGGTCTGCCTGTTGCCATGACTTTTTAATTTTTCACGACTTATTTTAAGACTTTTACCAATCTGTCCTTCCCTCTGATAGTATCCAAAATGCTACCGACATGATGAAGAGTTTTCCTCAAACTGCTGACGGATTTCCTATTGAAACGGAAACATATTGGACATATCAAAAGGTGGATGGTTATACATTTTTACATATGTAAATAGTTTTCCTTTTTGGTAACTTGTGCAGATCACGCTAAAGTTACAGTAGTTATCGTCTTTTCAGTTGTGTATATACAGTATAGTGGAAATACCTTTGTAGAGACAAGCTTAGTAAGCTATTTTAATAATGTTGGTTATAAATATTCACGAGCTGCTCACACAAAGAGCTGTCCTCGACACATTTAGAAGTCATATGCAAGTTTTGTTTCCTACAATGGATTGTGGGTAAATATCCACCTCATCCAGCTCTTTTGTTTTCTGTCCTATATCCGCTACACTCTTAAAAATAAAGGTGCTTCACGATGCCATAGAAGAACCTTTTTGTCTAAATGGTTCCATAAAAAACCTTTAACATCTGAAGAACCTTTCTGTTTCACAAAAGCTTCTTTGTGGCGAAAGAAGGTTCTTCAGATTATAAAAAAGTTAAGAAAGAGATGGTTCTTTAAAGAACCTTTGACTGAATGGTTCTTTGTGGAACCAAAAATGGTTCTTCTATGGCATGCTTGAAGAACTTTTGACGCACCTTTATTTTTAAGAGTGGAGTTAAAGGAGGACTCATTGCATGAGTGAACCGACTGAAAGTATCAAACTGAAAATCTTTTTCAGACCTTTTCGCAAACCTGTTTGACTGATTCGATCAAAAGAGTTTAATTTGGCTTTGCTAGTTTTAATCACCTAATACAGGGGTGTCCGATCCTTCTCCTGAAGGGCCACTTTCCTGAAGTTTAGCTATATGGTGATATCCATAAGACAAGGATTTAGCAGTAGCCTATTAAAGTAAAAAGGTCAAAAGCCACGCCCCTGATACCCCACTTAAGGCGGGCGTACACAGTGCGATTCTGAAGGTCGGCACGTCGTGAGCTCTGGCACATGTCACGATTTAGTTTATCCGAAAATCGTACGGAGGCAGTCACACACGACACAAATTTACTACGATTTTACAAACTCTGACATAAGCATTACGTCTCGCGCCATTCATAAAAATATGGATTCTGAGGACGAAATAGTTTTAGAGGCGGCTTGTGACGTCCAAAAACAATAAAATAAATAAAAACGAAGACAAAGGACATGACAAAGAGAAGCATGGACTTTCTGTTCTTCAGAAAGAACTCGAGGGAGTAGGCCATTTCTGAATTTCTGCTCATTTTGCCGGAAATACAACAGGCATATTCATTCATAAAGCTGAACGGCAAATTTGGCACATTCGGAATAACAAATAAAAAATATAACTGTATAATTAAACAAAAATTATTACAGACTATATGGTTTTTGTCATCTTCTGACTGGTCAACTTCAGATGGATCGCCAAAATCGTCTCGTTCAACGGCACATACGCCACGAATTTAAACCGACAGCATCCGATTTTTTTTGACATGTTTGAAAATTATCGGGAGGATGGGAGGTGCTCGTAACGTCTCGGATCGGCCCGTAATTCTTCTCACATGGTACGAGCTGCGAGCATCTGCGATTTTCTCCCGAGAGAAAAAAATCACCTGCGAGCTCGTACGACAGCAAAAATCACACCGTGTACGCCCGCCTTTAGCGTCTATTTAAGCAAACAGTGCAATTTATAAGCATAATAATACACAAATTGCCCTATTTTACTGAACAAAAAAAAATTATAATAATTGTTTTCTCACACCCAGGATGCTCTTTAATTCAGGGCTGACTCTTCTCTTGTGCTCGATCTTTGCACATGTTAGGGTTAGGTTAGGGGTGAGGGTTAGACCAGCTCCACCATCTGGGAACCCGTTCTACTGCGACTGCAGCATCCAGTACTTAAGACAATGGCTACAGAGGAATAAAGGCGTCCCTGTGATGTTTCTGCAGAACTAGGCCCATCCATGATAGATTATTTTGGCTGTGTCTCTCAGTGGTAGCTTTGAGTGGGTTTTAATGCGGACATGTCGTGAAGTGACATGTATGGTGACCCATACTCGGAATTAGCACAAAGTTCACACACTCAAACCGTGAACACACACCTGGAGCAGTGGGCAGCCATTTTTTTTGCTGCGGCCCCCGGGGAGCAGTTGGGGGTTCGGTGCCTTGCTCAAGGGCACCTCAGTCATGGTATTGAAGGTGGGAGAGAGCGCTGTACATTCACTCCCCCCACCTTCAATCCCTGCCGGTTCGAGACTCGAACCTTTGGGTTGCGAGTCCGACTCTCTAACCATTAGGCCACGACTTCCCCCTGTATTGTTAACAAATGCTTTGCTTTCTCATTGGTTTGCTGCTGTGGTGCCTGCAGCTAGCAAGAAACTCTATGTTTATTCTGGGGATTGATGAGAGACACACTGGATTTGAGGCAGAATCTCTTCGATCGCTCAAACCCAAACACAGAGCGAGGATGAGGTGCAGTATGGGGTCACTGAGCACAGGAACCGATGACATGTACAAGCCTTTACTCAACATGGACATCCTCCCTCAGATACTGGACGTCCTGCACAAGCAACACAACATTAAGATTAAAGTACCGTGAAAAACTGAACCGTGTTTCTACCCCTTCACTTGCTTGTATGTAATAATATGCTTTCATTTGTCATGTAACATGGACTGCGATATTAGAAAACTGTAAATCTTGCCATATACATTTATATTTTTAAAAGCAGCACAAGGCACATGGGAGATAGAGTGCAAACCAGTGAAGTAACAACAGTGCAGATATAATGATTTGTAGTGCAAAGAGCTTATTTAGACTGATTAAAGTGACCGTGTGTGTGTGTATTTGGGAGGGGGGACTGGGAGAGTCCGTCAGAGGGTCAGAGTTCAGTGGTGCGTGGGGCAAAAGAGGGGAGGGGGGCAAGGTCGGGAGGGAGTTCGGCTTCCTGACAGCCTGATGGATGAAGCTGTCCTTCAGTCTGCTGGTCCAGGCCTGGAGACTCCGCAGTCTCCTCCCTGATGGCAGCAGACTGAAGAAGCTGTGTGTCGGGTGGGTGGGATCACCTGCAATGCAGAGGGCTTTGCGGGTGAGACGGGTGTTGTAAATGTCCTGGAGGGAGGGGAGAGAGGCACCAACGATCTTCTCAGCTGCTCTCACTATGCATTGAAGTGTCTTGCGGCAGGATGCGTTGCAGGCACCATACCACACAGTGATGCAGCTCGTCAGAATGCTCACAATTCACCAAATTGTAAAAATAAAACAAATCTTAAAATTCTTAGATGTTTTGGTTGGCTAACATTAAGCAGCTATGTCCTAGTTCTCTTTCTACTATTCATTTAGTAAAATGTCTCATTGCTGTGTTCTTCTAGAGCCTTACATAGTCGGACAGAAATATTTTATTAAAAAGGTGACTTTAATATTAGCAACAGGAAACTAAATAATTGAGTTAAATTGTATCACAGTATCCAGTACAATTACTCTTCTTATACTTCTGGCAATAATGATTATCATTTAATATATTTTCAGAAATGAAAAAAAAAAAAAAAGTGTTGCTCTAAAAACAACACCGTCAGCTTGATGTTCATAATATGGAAGAGTTGAGTATGTCAGATCTCCACCTTAAACAGACTTCAGCTGGTTCAAAATGCAGCTGTTAGAGTTCTTACCAGAGCTAGATAATATCATTCTAATGTTACTATACACTGGCTACCTGAAAGGTAAACTGAGGATCAGTTTATAAGTCTGGTGTTTATTTCTTTTGGAATAACATGCACGAGTGTGTATCTCTTCTCTCTCCTTTCCCTATAGACGTTTCTTCTGCCTTCTAGTGGCCAAATAATACCTCTGTCACAACATTTCCCCCTTTTCTTCAGAGCATAAACATTGAAATATAATCTTATAACACGATGCATTGATGCAGGAACACATTCTGAACATGGTAAGTAATAAGTGATTACAGAATTACTGGAAACATGTTCACTTCTTGCACTAAAGAATGTTTCCTGAGGAGTGTGTTCATAGTATTTAGACTAATCTCAGGAAACAGCTAAAATGACAATAATCAGCTTGTTTCGAATGATGACCTTACTCAGCAGCCTTTAATCTATAACACAAAGCCCTTTAACTCTGCTGATTTTAGAAGCTCCATCTAGGACCTGTTTGCTTAATGCTCTTGAACCTGAAGCTGTAAGCCTGGTTCACGTTTTTTTCAACACCTCACTTGAAACCACCCCCCACAGATGTCACATTGTCTTTGTCATCAGAACAGGTCTTTGTGTCTGTGCTGGCAGGCAGTATGTTCCAGTACGCAGTTCAAAAGGTGTAACCATGTGCTAGCATGTGGTGTTGCCTGGGAATTATGCAGGAACTTTGTAACAGTTCATTTCCAAGTTTTCTCTTCCTGAATTGCGAAATGGATACATTGTTTCCATCGTATCCTGCCCAGATGGTGGATCAGCACCTAGAGAGGACCTCTACAGCCCTAAAAGTCAGCAGAGACCAGGACAATTAGATGAGCCCCAGATACAGATCCCCAGTAAAGACCTTGTCTCCTAGACGGCCACCGGGACAAGACCACAGGAACCAGATGAGTCCTCTGCACAATGTGACTTTGCTGCAGCCTGGAATTGAACTGCTGGTTTCGTCTGGTCAGAGGAGAACTGGCCCCCTGACTGAGCCTGGTTTCTCCCAAGGTTTTTTCTCCATTCTGTCACCGATGGAGTTTTGGTTCCTTGCCGCTGTCGCCTCTGGCTTGCTTAGTTGGGGACACTTCATTTCCAGCGATATCGTCGACTTGATTGCACAGAGACTATTTAAACTGAACTGAGCTGGATGTTGACATCACTGAATTCAATGATGAACTGCCTTTAACTGAAAAATGAGTTTACTATTGTCATTTTGCATTATTGACACACTATTTTCCTATTAAATACTGTACAGTTACTTTGACACAATCTGTATTGTCAAAAGCGCTATATAAATAAAGGTGACTTGACTTGACTTGTATTTCGCAGGGTGGTATTTGACCTCATATGAATAACACAACAGGTGGACTAACCAAATTCACATGCCAGTTCTTCCTGTGCCTTTGGATGTAAGAAGTGTCCTTCCAGAGGAGCCATAAGCGAGGATACACAGGTGTATCAAATGCGGATGTCTTTCTTGTTGAAAAACCTGGCGCGTGTATAAATTCTCCTCCCCCTTCACATCTGACATAATTTAAATTGATGTTTTACCTTTGCAGTTATAAATATCTACAGGGCATCTTGCTTTGTTAATAATTATTATAAATGTCTTAACCCAACTTTAACAACATAAGGGCAGATCCCCTGAGCTCAGCTGATGACACTTTGAAGTGAAGCTTGATATATGTATAAATAATCTTTCCTGTGATTCCTCTGTCCTCATTTTCTTTCCTTGCATCCTTCCCTCACATTCTAAGGGGGGTGGAGAGAAAACAAGGATGCACAAATAAGAAATGAGAAGTACTTTGCACTTTAAAAGGGAATGATACTATGCACTCAGCACTGCTTTTGATACTATTGACCACAACACTCTCTTGAAAATTATGCTGGCATTAGTGGAATTGCATCAGCATGTTTTAAAATGTATTTGTCTGACTGTATTTATAATTGTAGTAATAAATGAAGAGGTGTCATATATGTCACAAGATCAGAATGGAGTGCCACAAGGCTCAGTACTAGAATCCTTGCTGTTCACCTTGTTTATGCTAGTTTTGGAGATATCATTAAGAAACTTGGAGCTGGTTTTCACTGTTACGCTGACAATATGAGGTTTTATATTTCCTCAAGGCCAATTTGCAAATTATTTAAAAAGATGACTTGTAATTTACTACTGCTTAAAAAAATGGCCATCATCTGCTTTAATTTGCATGCATCAAAGAATTTGGTTTGATGCACCTGTTTCTGCGAAGATGAATGTCAGACTTTTGTTAAATGTCTGTCTTCCCACAAGAATTGCTTAATGCTGGCTTATTAGCTGGGTAGCTGTTGGCTCAGATGAACGCTGCTGTCCCAAGTTTGCCACAGCCCTTTGTCTTCTTGTCCTGCAACGGGTGTTTCAATGTGATGCATCTAAAACAATCTCTGACTCCTTTTATGCAACACTTTCAAGACCTCATATTTAAAGCTGAAGGCCAGTTCCAGCAAAAGAAAAAAAATGCATTACATTTTGAAGTACTTGTACTTTTCTGAAGTAGTTAAAGTAAAATGCTGCTAGACTGCTTCACAAAAGCAGGATGTTTTTTATATTTTGTCCCGCAAGACAGCCCTGCACCTGTAACATTTACTAACTGTTGCTCAATAAACCAATAACACAAATAAAAATCTGTATGTTATAGACATTACATACATTTGAGTACATTTTTTTTTATTTTTTAGGCATTTATACTTTGCTGGAGTCTCGTGAATCATTTCTTCCTCCAGCATCCAGCAATTCAAAACTTGTGCCACAGGACTGCATATGCAATCACCAATACCCTCTTTATCTTAGCTATCTCTCTGCAACAATAACAGAAGACTGCTTAAGCATGGATCTTAAGTACGTTTTTTTCTGCTGGAAGTTTAGATATCTGCAAATAATTGTACATTAATTTGCCAAATTAAAAACTGCAATGACTAGAAATTGCAGTTGAAATGCTTCCCTAATTTCTAGATGGCAGAGCATGAATTTGCTATGCAATTAGATATGTTTTGCTCTTAATTTGAACAGACCGTTTGTCTGCAACAACACCTGTTTGGTGTTTAAGTACTTTTAGCCTGATGAGTTTAGATGCAAAAGTCTCTCTTTGCTTCTGTCCTGTTTAAATGTGTACTAATCCTTTCAGTGCATGTTTACTAACGTTCTTTTTTTACATGGGACCGAACTGGTCTGCTGTATCTGAGCAAATCATTGAAATAACAGTATGAGTTTTAAAGAAAAAAAAAAAAAAAGATACTTAGTATATAGAAGATATATATATATATATATAGTAATATTTTTTTTGTTTTTAAATGGCACACGCCGCCTTGGAATGGAGAATCAATATTCCTAGTTTTCTAACAATAAAAATCATGACTGCAGGCAAATTCCTATCCTCCAGACTTTATTGACAGTTAAAATTACATATCATGTCTAGGACTGAAGTTGCGCATTCCTTCCGACTTAAAAACGTGCGAGTACAACCGCAATTGATATTCTTACAGTAGTCCAGGGAATTGTACAAAAATACGGACTCTGTGAAAAGCATTCGTTTGCTAAGTGTGTTGCTAATTTAAGTCTATCTATTTACTGGAAATTTAAGTAGAAAGGACATACATACTTGTTAGTGTTCAGCATTAACAAGCACTGTTTGCTGAACCCTCAAACAGGACTGTTGGAGATAAAAAAGTCAAACTGAATAAATACAGACTCAAATGATGATTCTGGAGAGTCAAATTAATAAAATACCAAGCTAAAACTTCCTTGTATGCACGCCCAAACACTCTGCTGTGAGCTGCTGAGTGGGCCAGACTCAATAATGGGCCTTCCACCGGAGCCGCCATCGAACTAATGGTCTTTCACTTTTCTCCATAGAACCACAAAACAAAACACCAGAATTGAGCCTTCGCCTGACTTCTCTCTTACACTTGATCTAAGGTTCACTTCCGTGAGCCCAGAGGTTCCCTGTGGCGCGGGATGTCCCAGTAATGGATCTTTTCACCATGCATGCAAGGGGTTACCTTAGACAGGAAGTATGCCCCAAGTTTTGTTCATTTCTTTTACATCGTAATCCCTCTACGTAAAAACATTCGCTTTTAAACGCAATATGATTTTTCTTTTTACCCCTTTTCTGCATAACAAAGGAAAAACAAAACTCAAAGCTGCTCACTGGCCTGGGAAAGGCCTCTGTTTGCCAGCCTTTGGCCAATGAAGAGGATTCAGAGAAGAGAAACAACCATCAATCAGGAAAGGAGGGGCGACAGAGGAAGGAAGTTACGCAGACGCTTCAATGGTGCATTCTCTCGCCAGGTGACCGGTCTTGCCGCAGTTGTAGCAGTTCACCTCAGTCGCCTTGCTGCACTGCACTGCCACGTGACCGATCTCGCCACACCTGCAAACCAACACGCATTTTAGTTTCCCGCTGAACTCAAAGCCTTCGGTTCTGTACTTCACGGTCTTAAAAAGTAGTAGTCATTTACCCCGAAATATAAACTATCATTTACCCTCATTCATGTCACCATGCCATTAAAAACTTGTAAGCTATTTTTCCTGTTGAACCCAAAAGTTTTTAAAGAAGCATGAATCTATAATGACAACATCTGTAGCACACACTCACAGTGCATTGCGTTCGGTTACTACGCACAAAACAACCTTATTATTAAACATTTTTTATTTTGGGGTGAACGATTTCTTTACACGTCAAGCTCCGATGGGACTTACCGGTAACATTTGACCTTGTCACATAGCTTCTGGATGTGTCCGAACCCCCCGCAGGAGTAGCACTTCTGCTCGTTGCCGTGGTCACAGTCGCGTGCCACATGACCGGCTTTGCCGCAGTTATAGCAACACTGCTCTCTCTCCTTCTTGGGTTCTTTGCAGTCTCTGGAAATATGGCCACTCCTGTGGCAATTGTAGCATGCTGTATTTGAAGCAGGAGAAAGCTTTAATAAACAATGTAGATTACCACCAATGCAACAGAGTGCAGTGAGGCAGAGCGTCTTTACCATCCTCAGTCTGTTCGCAATCTCTCGCAATGTGGCCCTGCTCTCCACACCTGTAACAGAACAGATCTACAGAGAAAGAGCTTAGTTAGAGTGCTTCTGTCTCGAAGCAGCGCTGTTTGAATAACTGGAGAAGCCCTACCCTTTCCTCGTCCCCGGCCCCGGCCACGACCTCGACCAGCATTAGGACAGTTCTTGATCCAGTGTCCAGAGCGGCCACATCCAAAGCACTCGCTGGCACTCATGTCCATTATCTGTGGAGACAGAGCTGGTTTCATTCATGCTAACCACAGAGTGCTCATTGTTCAAAACAGTGTAAGCTCATGGGGTAAAGACAAGCAAGCACTACCAAATATCTTTACATGGGGAGTCTAAGTTTAGGTTTATTTTCATTGAGACATTTTTATTGCAATTTTAAAAGGGTTCCTATATTTGCAATCTCTGTATTCATATATCATGCCGTCTAAGTTTTCTTTCGTTCCACAAAAAAAAATGGGACAATCACTGGAATTGAACTTTGTAGTGTGAGCTTGCAAGCACATTTACGTCACCCAGTAATAACTTGATTATTTTAATGGAAACAATCCAAACAGACGATCTAAAAACTAAAGCATCTACTGTAAAAGGCAATGCTGATGGCACGTGTCCTAGCACCAACACTACTGCTGAAGACCTTAAAGTCTAGCACAATTAACAGGGTTTTCACAGTAAAAAAAATTAAAACTTTAAACACTCGTCACTGTATTTAAAGAGGTTTCATGAAGGGCAAAGCACCCACACAACGGTTTAACAACTGTACAAATCACCAGATCACGTATCAGCCTACATGAGCGAAACTGCTTTCATCAGGAATACATTAGCGCAGAATGCATATGAAATATGCATGATCAATGCATGCGTTTAGAGATGTATAGCTGTTAAATGACACATGACTGAAGAAAAGTCACATGGTAATGCTCCACAGCCGCAGGACCTCAACACTGGGCCTCATCATGCATTTTCACACAAAAACTTCACACAACACTCAACACTCACGCTATTCTGTCGTGATGTGTGCATTCATGAGCTGCTGGGTTTTATTTTTGGAAACGCACATGTGCACGTGCACTTATATGAGAGTTTCCCGCGCCGCCACGAGCTGCAGCAGGCCTCAGCTAGCTCAACGCGCCTGATTAAACACACTCAGCGCACTCACGAACCCTGCGGCTAACATACTCTCAGCTAGTATTAAACGTGTAACGGATCATTGAGTTAATATGGACAAAATCCGTTGGAAATGTGGGTTTATCGCTGATAATATGTGTACTCACCTATAGCGAACACTAGCCTGTTAGCTGCGACTCACTGCTGTTTCCTCCTCCCTTCAGCACTGCGCATGAATCCGCTGAGCGACAGATACAGTAGCCAATAAGAGATCCCGATTCAGAGCGGGATGACCAATGAGGATCGAGTGCGTGGAGACGCCTCTCCATTCTGACCAATCGCTGATCGGAAAGAGACACTGTCCTGCCCACAGCAGCAGCATGCAGCGATGTTCAGAACGGAGCATTACAACAGTTCTGCTTTCTGTCGCTGTCGAGCTCTGTAGTCTATTATAATGTACACAGAGAACTACTGAAATAAATAACACGTGTACAAAAATAGCATGTTACTACATGCGTTTATACACACCCTACAACGCAGTGTTGGGGTAACGCATTACAAGTAACGCGAGTTACGTAATCAGATTACTTTTTCAAGTAACTAGTAAAGTAACGCATTACTTTTTAATTTACAAGAAAATATCTGAGTTACTTTTTCAATACACAGGACGCAAGTTACTTTTCCCCCCCATTGATTGATTGAAAGCTCTCCTGTCCCCTTGCTGAGAGAAATCGGGAGTAAGATGTTACTTTAGTTCTAGAATAAATGAACATGCTTTAATTCATCTCACTCACAAAAAACAAATCAGATTTAGTTTTCCTCACAATTAATAAAAACATTTAAAAGCAACTCAGAATATGACTCAAAGCTGCAATAATTAAATATGCTAAAAAATACAAATATCCTTTACTGTCATTGTTACTCCAGTTTTATTAACAATTCTGTGACCTTCGATGATCCAATTACACCATACTAAATAAGCAAAAATTTCTTAAGATAAACATAACATTTTTTTTTTATTGCTGAAGAGTGTTGAACATTCTTCTCCTGCGTTCTACTGTACAGAAGTGAATTTACTTTTCCTTCAGCCTGAGGCTTTTGGTGTGAAAGGGCTTTTATATTTGCCGAAAGTATAACTTTTTATATTAAAACAAACAAGCAAGCCCAGCCCAGATTTAAAAAGTAACACATTGTACTTTACATAAAAAGTAACTACCGTAAGTAATTATGTATCTTTTTTTAGGAAGGTAACGCCATATTGTACTGCATTACTTTTTTAAAAAGTAACTTTCCCCAACAAGTTACAACGGGATATCAGAGGTGCAGAGGAGCCGTTATTAATTATACGCTCATAACTGAAGAGAGTATTCATTATTGTAACCATGCAGTTCCTAAGAGTTCAAAACTCTAGCTACTCTTTTTTAAATAATAGTCAGAGGAGTACACTATACTTCCGACAAAGCTGTGAATCAAGCACTGCTCTTACTATAAAGTCATGTTTTACAAAGGCATAAAATAGTAAGAAATAAATACGGTAGAAGCTATTGAAATTCAACAATATTAATTATGAAATATACATTGAAGTATAGTCGGGTCAGACTATTAAAATACAGTACCGACGCATTTAAAATGATCATAATAGTGTCTTAACAACTGATCCATATCACAAATCTACTTAGCTTTCATACAGACAGTGCGCTGCCCTTTATTTGCTTACAAATAATCAGTCCTGAAGTCTTATGGAAAAAAAACAGGAGCAATCCTGTTCATTTTCTGGCTTTTCATCAGATTATACCTACGGTAGCAACAGGGCAGATGCCTGAGGTGTTAATTGTTATATTGGCAGAATAATTCATACTGGACTCTAGACTGATTGCGTTCGTCTTAGTCATTATGAATATCGGAAAAAAAAAAATACAATCCGTGTCAGAAGAAGTGCACTATGTCACTCAAAAGTATCAGTGTTGTGTGTGGTGTGCGTGCGTGTGGTGGTGAGTGGGTGTGGTGGTGCAATGTGGTTGGCGTGTTGTGTGTGTGAGGAGTGGGTGTGTGCGGGGGTGTGTGTGTGTGTTGTGAGGATTGTGTGGGGGCATGTGTGGGAATGGTGTGTGTGTTGTGAGTGGTGTAGGTGTGAGTGTAGTGGAGGGTGGTGGTGGTGTGTGTGTGTGCGTGTGTGTGTGTGGTGTGTGTGTGTGTTGTGTTGTGTGTGTGTTGTGTGTGTGTGTGTATGTTGTGTGTGAGTGTGTGTGTTGTGTGTGTGTGTGTGGGGGTGGTGTGTGTGTGGGTGTGGGTGTGTGTTGTGTGTGTGTGAGTGTGAGTGAGTGAATGAATGTGTGTGTGAGTGTGAGTGTGAGTGTGTTTTTGTGTGTGTGTGTGTTTGTTTTTGTGTTTGTGTGTGTGTGTGAGTGTGGGTGTGTGAGGGGTGTGTGTGTGTGTGAGAGAGAAAGAAAGAGAGTGTGTGTGTGTGTGTGGTTTGTGAGTGTGAGGTGGTGGAGGAGTGGTGTGTGTGGTGTGTGTGTGGTTGAGATGTTGTGTGGGGGTGTGTGTGTGTTGTGAAGTGAGTGTGTGGGTGGGGGTGTGGTGTGTTTGTGATGAGTGTGTGGGCTGTTGTGTGTGTTGTGGAGTGGAGGTGTGTGGTTGTGTGTGAGGGTGTGGTGGGTGTGTGTGTGGTGGAGTGTGTTGTGCCCCTAGCGGTGTGGTGTGTGTGATGTGTGTAGCACGGGCTGCGCCGCTGAAGTGTGTGTGTGTGTGTGTCTTGTGTGTGTGTGTCTTGTGTGTGTGTGTGTGTGTGTGAGATTCTGGTTCTCCTCTGTAGTCGGGAGGGTCTGTGTGTGTGTGTGTGTGTGTACTTGTTTTTGTGACAAATGAGGACATAAAATTGTATAATGACAAAGGTATGACATAAGTATTACAAGGAGAAGGTGACTTTTCAGGACATTACCCCATGTCCCCACTTTTCAAAAGGCTTATAAATAATTCAGAATGAGTTTTTTTGAAATTCTAAAAATGCAGAAAGTCTCCTGTGGGGGTAGGTTTAGGGGTAGGGTGGTGTAGGGCAATAGAATATACAGTATGTACAGTATAAAAACCAATACGACTATGGAGAGTCCCCACTGTTCAAAATGAAACCGGTGTGTGGTCCGTGAGTGCTGTGGGTGCTGGTGAGTGCAGTGTGTGTGAGTTGTGTGTGAGGGTGTTTTGAGGGAGTGTGATGGTGTGAGGGTGTGTGTGTGAGTGTGTGTGTGAGAGGGTGTGTGTGTGTGAGGTGTGTGAGTGGTGTGAGTGTTGTGTGGGGTGTGTGTGGGACCCAGTGAGTGTGAGGTGTGTGAGGGTTGGGTGTGTGTGTGAGTGAGTGTGAGTGTTTGTGTGTGTGTGTGAGTGTGTGAGTGGGTGAGAGTTGGTGTGAGTGCGTGGGTGGGAGTGAGTGTGTGTGAGGGTGTGGGTGTGTGTGAGAGAGAGATAGTGTGTGTGTGTGTGAGTGAGTGTGAGTGTGTGTGAGTGTGGGTGTGTGTGAGGGAGTGTGTGTGTGTGAGTGAGGTGTGTGTGTGTGAGGAGTGAGTGAGTGTGAGGTGGGGAGAGGTTGTGTGTGAGTGAGTAATGTGAAGTGTGTTTTCACCCCCCCCCCGTGAGGAGTCTTGTGTGTGAGTGAGTGTGAGTGTGGGGGGTGTGTGTGCTTGTGTGCGTGAGTGTGAGTGGGTGTTAGGGGTGTGTGTGTGTGCTGTGAGTGTGAGGGTGTGTGTGTGTGTGAGTGAGGGAGAGAGAGTGTGTGTGTGTGGGAGGGTGTGTGTGTGAGTGAGTGTGTGTGAGGGGGTGGGTGTGTGAGTGTGGTGTGTGTGTGTGAGGTGTGTGAGTTGAGTGGAGTGTGTGTGAGGGTGTGTGTGTGTGGGTGAGGGAGAGAGAGAGAGAGAGAGAGTGTGTGTGTGTGAGTGTGAGTGGGAGTGTGTGTGAGGGTTGTGTGTGGTGAGGAGTGGAGGGGTTGAGTTGAGGGAGTGGGTGAGGGCATGTGTGTGTGTGTGAGTGAGGTGAGGGGTGTGGGTGTGTGGTTGAGGTGTGTGAGGTGAGTGTGTGTGAGGGTTGTGTATGTGGAGGAGTGTGAGGGTGTGGTGAGTGGAGGTGTGTGTGTGTGAGTGAGTGTGTGTGAGGGTGTGTGTGTGTGAGTGTGTGTGTGTGTGAGTGTGTGTGAGTGTGGTGTGAGTGTGTGTGGAGAGGGGTGGGTGGTGAGGTGAGTGTGTGTGAGTGAGGGGGTGTGACGTGTGTGTGAGGTGGCAGGGTTTGTGTGTGTGTGTGGGTGGGTGTGTGAGGGTGTGTGTGTGAGGGAGTGTGAGTGTTTGTGTGAGTGAGCTAAGTGTGTGTGAGGGGGGCATGCTGTGTGCTTGTGAGTGTGTGTGTGTGAGGGTGTGTGTGTGTGAGTGAGTGTGAGTGTGTGTGCGTGCGTGAGTGTGAGTGTGTGAGTGTGTGTGAGGGTGTGTGAGAGCGCGTGGGTGTGGGAGGGGGTGACGTCATTGTTTCTTCAGGTTATGGCGGAGCTGAACTCTTCAAAGTTTCTCTGGTGAGTGTTTATCGCTTCTCGAAATGCATTATATGCTTTGTATTTGTAATGGTCGTGTCACACATCTGTTTTTCGCCTGGTGGTTATAAAAATGTAACTGGCTAGTGAAGTGTTTGTAGAGTTTGCTGTTTGATTAGATAGGTTTGTGCAGAGAAGAAGTAGGGCCGCGGAGGGAAGAGTAGCTACTCGACAGTTCCTTCAGCACTTCTTACTAGTGTTTCTCTTTATACGTTCAGAATAATAATGGGTGATTGTCCTGCTTTTCCATTAAAGTGTGTAAACCCGTTTCCGATGAAGACATCTTACCGACTAGACTTCTGTTTGTTTGTTTTGAAGCCACACAAACAGCGCGCTTAGCGTTATTCAATCATTAACAACATTAACAACATCGCGCGTGTTTGTGGATCCGGAGCGTTTTTATTAAATGTACAGACTCTGATAACTACAGCAATACTATTCATTTAATGCAGTAAATGTGTTTGATCTAAACTCGCATGATTGTGTGTTATTTTGACAGCTCATTAAGGCTAACTTGAATCAGGATTGCCTGAATGTGTGTTTGTGTCATTATTATTACACAAGTTTCTGTAGTTTGTCAGTACTGTTATGTAAATACAGATCTGTAAAACCCAACAACACAGCAGAGGTATTCTTAATGAAATAAGTGACATTAATTCCCCAACTGGGTGAAAACAAAAGTGTCTTTCATTAAATTCATTAAAAGTTTCATTTCGTTGTTTTTGACCCACATAACTGTGCACTCTAAATAAAAACAACTAACAGTAGTTTTCAGGTAAGAAATACCACAGAAACTGAATAGTCACATGCAAGATAACAGAGCACAGTCTTCACTGTATGAATTAAAATAACCTGATTATTAAAGCAACAAAAGTGATTCAGGCAAGAGCAGCGAGTGATTCTCTCTTTTTGTTGTAGTTTGATTAATATTATGGACACAGACAGCACCAGGTATAGACCTAATGGACAGATTCAAAATACTGACACACATCCAGTTTTATCCCAGCTGTTGGGCAGTCTTTATTGTCAAGCCCTGAATACTTTGTTTTTAAGATTGTTTGCAATCTCTTAGCAATATCATGCTTAACATTACATTACATTTAGTCATTTAGCAGACGCTTTTATCCAAAGCGACTTACAAATGAGGACAATAAATCAGTCAAAACTAACAAAAGAGCAACGGTATATAAGTGCAAATGACAAGTCGCGGTTAGCCTAACGCAGTACACGTAGCAGGGTGTATATATATATATATATATTTAGACCACACACACACAAAGAAAAACAGTAGATAGAATAGAAAAAATAGAAAGCTAGTGTTTGTTTGTTTTTTGTGTTTTTTTAAAAATAAAAAAGAAGATAAATATAGATAAAGTAGAATTAAAATATAATAGAAAGTGCTAGATGGTCACATAAAGGTGGAACAGATGTGTTTTAGTCATTTCTTGAAGATGGATAAGGACTCAGCTGCTCAAATTGAGTTGGGCAGATCATTCCACCAGGAGGGAACATTTAAAAGTCAGAGAAAGTGATTTTGTGCCTCTTTGAGATGAACAATAATACGCTGTTCACTTGCAGAATGCAAGCTTTTAGAGGGCACATAACTTTGAAGTAATGAGTTTAGGTAAAGGGGTGCAGAGCCAGTGGTAGTTTTGTAGGCAAACATTAATGCCTTGAATTTAATGCAAGCAGCTACTGGTAGCCAGTGCAAATTGATGAACAGAGGTGTGACATGAGTTCTTTTCGGCTCATTAAAGTTTAATCTCGCATTTTGGATTAATTGCAGAGGTTTGATAGAAGTGGCTGTAAGGCCTGCCAAGAGAGCATTGCAATAGTCCAGCCTGGATATAACAAGAGCTTGAACAAGGAGTTGTGCAGCATGTTTCGATATAAAGGGCCTGATCTTCCTTATGTTGTATAAAGCAAATCTGCCGGACCGGGCAGTTTTAGCAATGTGATCTAAGAAATTCAGCTTATCATCAATCAAGGTTTCTGGCTGTTTTTGAAGGAGTTATGGTTGATGAGCCTAACTGGATGAAAATGATAAAGTGATGGGTTTGTTGAAACCACAAGCAGTTCTGTCTTAGCCAGCTTGAGTTGAAGGTGATGGTCCATCATCCAACAAAAAATGTCTGTTAGACAAGCTGAGATGCGAGCAGCTATCTTCGGATCATCATGATCGAATGAGAGGTAGCGTGAGTGTCATCAGCAGAGCAGCTAATATGAATCCGCCTGTTCTTAATGACAAACCTAGATTCATGTAGACAGAGAGTAGAAGCTCCAGTACTGACCCTGTGCCCCAGTAGCTAGATATTTGTGACTTGGACACCTCCCTCTCCAAGATACTTTGAAGGACCTGTCTGAGAGGTAAGATTCAAACCACTGGCGTGCGGTTCCTGAGATGTCATTTTCCAATAGGGTTGACAGGAGAATCTGGTGGTTCACCCTATCAAAAGCAGCAGACAGATCTGACAAAATAAGTATAGAAGATTTGGAATCCACTCTTGCCAGTGCTTAGCGGCTAAAACAACTGAGAGCAGGCAGTCTCGTTCTTATGCCACTCTTAAGCCAGTTGTTGTGCTGTCTCGGAGGTTGTTCTGTGTGGAAAAAGGCTTAACTTGGTTGAACACAGCTCGTTCAAGTTTTTTTGCAATGAAAGGAAGAAGGGAAACTGCTCTACAGTTCTCTAAAAGAGATGGGATATGGGTGGGTTTCTTAAGAAGTGGGGTTATACTAGCCTGTTTAAATGTTGAGGGGAAAACACCATTGTGAAGGGATGTGTTAATGATGTGATTGAGTGCAGGTACAACAGCAGGAGAAATGGCTTGAAGGAGATAAGATGGAATAGGATCAAGCGGACAAGTATTAGGATGATTGGAAAGGATAAGTTTGAAGACTTCTTCTGCCCTCAACAGAGTGAGAGTAGGATGGAAAACGAGTGTATGTTGGCTGTAGATAGTTGACAGTTGTGTGTGGAAAAATTGTGCACTGAGTTTTGTAATTTTATTAATGAAGAATGTTGCGAAGTCGTCAGCTGTTAGCGTTAAGGCGGGGAGGAGGACCAAAGAGGCGGAAAAGTTTTAAAGAGCATGCCAAGTTAGGCTAATTGTTAATTTTGTTGGTGCATAGTATGTCCTTTTTAGGCAGTGGAGACATATGCAGAGATGAAGAGAGGATGTTGATTATACATTTGGTCAGTCAGGCGATTTGTGATTTTCGGCCATACTCTTTTCTGCATCTTGATCTTAGGAACGATACTCACAGAAACCTCATATAGCCAAGGGGCAGAAGAGGTGGAACGTGCTGCCCTGGAAGACAAGGGGCAGACAGTGTCTAAACAAGATGTAAGAGTGGAGCAGAAAGTAACAGTAGCACTGTTAACATCAAGATATAACTGTTTAGGGGAAGAAGCAAATAAAACATAGCAATAGCGGGAGGGTGAGAGCGAGTGTAGTTACGTCCGAAAGATGACACGTGTACAGGGTACGTGTTGTGTCAGACCATGTTTGAGGTTTAATAGTGAGGAGAATGATCCGAGGTGTGCAGTGGAGTAACCAGCACATGATCAGTGGAGCAGTGTCGTGTGTAAATAAGGTCCAGTTGGTTGCCTGATTTGTGAATTTAACCATATGATACAAGTAATACTATTATTTATGGACCAGTTCTTTAAAGCTGCCTAAGGGACTATAACATCTGCATGACAAAATGTAAAAGTGTAAGATCTAAGGTTTTTATTTGGTGGGAGTAATAGTAGCCTTTTACACAGAGCTTGGGACTGGCATCAAAGTTCAGTAACGGCAGTAGTTTATTGGTATTGTTCAGTCATGTTCCTGAATGATTTAACGTATTATAGTTTACTAATAACATCCAATAATTGACCATCCTATACCATTAAGCCAGTTTATAGTTGCAAATAAAGTCACTCTTAGTATATATATGCAAATGATACATAATATCTAATCTAAAAATAAGCTTTGAAATCAATAGGTAAAGCTTTAAAAATGACTTTGAGTCTCTGTATACCTACATATAATATCAACTATATGTGACCCTGAACCACAAAACCAGTCATAAGGTCCATTTTTTGAAATTGAGATTTATACACCATCTCAAAGCTGAATAAATTAGCTTTCCATTGATGTATGGTTTGTAGGACAATATTTGGCTGAGATACAACTATTTGAAAATCTGGAATCTGAGGGTGCAAAAAAAATTTAAATATTGAGAAAATCATCTTTAAAGTTGTCCAAATGAAGTTCTTAGCAATGCATATTACTAATCAAAAATTAAGTTCTGATATATTTACGGTAGGAAATGTACAAAATATCTTAATATCCTAATGATTTTTGGCATAAAAGAAAAATCTATAATTTTGACCCATACAATGTATTTTTGGCTATTGCTACAAATATCCCCAGCGACTTAAGACTGCTTTTGTGCTCCAGGGTCACATATAAACTATATAAACTTCACAACTTCCACTTGCACTGACAAAGCAAGATTGTTTTATTTTAGTTGTCCTCTTTCACAGACAACTTTTGTTTTTTTACTCTGTAAATACGTTTTCAATCAAGCACCGACTCTCTCACAAGAAGCAAATCGCAGTTTCTATGTCTTTTATGGCATGTGATTGGCCAATTTCATGTGCACGCGCTCCATAAACTCAGGATCAGAGCCTGAGCTGACAGAGAAAGTTGATGATCCGTGTCATGGTTACAAACCAACAAAGCCTGAGTGAATTGGTTTGGTTTTGTCAGCTCAGAACTAATCCTGTAACCCTGAGTTTGTTCAGCTAGCATCATGGTACAGTTCGTAGAATCACACTTTTTTTGTTTTTGTTTTTTCCAGACGTGAGTGCTAGAGGCTATTGTAATGGAGCAGCTTCAGGGAGCATGGAGATCCATCACCAACGGTCTGGGAATGAAGGAGTCTGTGTTTGAGAGCTCATGCATGTCTCCTGTGATCCAAGGAGTGCCATGTCAGCACCGCTCCTCAGACAACTCCAGAACCAGCCGCACCATCCGAGTCTTCCTACCCAACCAGCAGCGGACTGTGGTGAGAGAGCCAGATTAGATTTCTGTTCATGATAGAGTAGCAGGGAAAACGCATTTCAGTCATATTTCACAAATATTAAAATAAACGCTTCAGCCAAGGTTGCCACTGTGTGCTTGCTGCTAAACATTCAGTAGTGCAAGTGGAAAAAATACACAGAAGGGTATGGTCAAAACTGTTGTAATTACAGTAGTACAGTTTTAAGAAATAATTTCCTTTCAACAATAAGCTGTCTCAAACAAGTAAAACTTAAGTTCTTCCTTGGAAGGTAGTCTGCTTGTAGCATAAAAGGCATTTAAGTCTGCTTGCAAGTTTTATTGTTTAAAGGATGTGAAATTAAAATCATATGCATGGATTATTTTGTGTGTTTCTGTGCTTTGCAATGATGTGCACGCTCCTGAAGGTGAATGTGCGGCCAGGCCTGACGCTCCACAGCTGTCTGATCAAAGCGCTGAAGGTTCGAGGGCTCCAGCCGGAGTGCTGCGCTGTCTTCAGTCTCCATCCAGGACAGAGGAGGTCGGTCCATGCAACAGATTATTATTTTTTTAAATGTATGCATTCAGCAGACGCTTTTATCCAAAGCGACTTACAGTGCATTCAGGCTATACATTTTTTTAACCAGTATGTGTGTTCCCTGGGGATCGAACCCACGACCATTGCGCTGCTAACGCAATGCTCTACCACTGAGCCTGAGACTTTGAAATACCAAGATTGTGCACTCTTATTACTATGAGAGGGAGAAAAGTGCAGTGCACAGTATGGCAGAATAAGTCGCACCTGCTAAAAGAGTTATTTGCTAAAGTCATCGCATCACTGCAGCTGCTGTTAGAGGCTCCGGTGCCATATAACATGTCCCTGAGACCACGCTTAAAGTCCCATGAAATCACAATGTACATTTTTGGCTTTTAGTATGATATTTGACTTATAGGTCTATAAGGCACTAGTGTGCTGCCAAAATTTTGTGGTAGAAGATATAGCTGCAAAACGACACAGCCTCACTTCCCGGCAATTTGATTGACGTCACCCGCTGCAACTGTCACTTGTCTCATCAAACTTTCTGTCCAATCAAATGCTCTCTAGAATCTGAAATGTCCCACCCCTTGCACTATAAATAGACGCTGACACTGCAGCTGAAATAGGTCATTTGTTCACAGAATTAATATTTTCTGTATGCTGAATGGCACGTAGTGCACTATATGGTAGTATGTAACGAAGATATGGAACTATTCAGACAGTGTAAAAGCGACCCTGGACCACAAAAGCCGTCTTAAGTTGGGGTATTTTTAGTCATAGCCAAAAAAAAACATTGTAGGGTCAATTATCGTTTTTTGTTTTATGCCAAAAAATCATTAGGATATTAAGTAGAGATCATGTTCTACTGTACATATATCAAAACTTAATTTTTGATTAGTAATATGCCGTGCCTAAGACTTCATTGACACCCCTCTTTTATGGTCGAATATTTTTTCATATTGCATGTTTTGCACCCTCAGAGTTCCCGATTTTCACATAGTGTATCTCAGCCAATATGTCCTATCCTACCACACATACATCCATGGACAGATTATTTATTCAAGATTCTAAATCTCATTTCAAAGAATTGACCCTGATGCTTGTTTTGTGCTCCATGGTCACAATATGCTTTCCATTGGGTCGAAAGAAGTCTGATTTCGCGTTGTGTTGTGTACGCGAACCGCTGCAGCGCGCACACAGTCTGCTTCGGTCCAGAAACACGATATCACGGAGCGGATCATATGCTCGAGTCGCGCAGACCACAAACTGTATCAGACCCGTTTGAATTCTACACAGAATTCTATATTTTATAGCGATTCGGATCAGATTAGGAGGAGAAACGGTTAGACAAACGGCACTAACGAGTAGAAGAGATAACACCGGTGCCATGAACCAACATAAATTACTCGCCTCTCAAGCTACACATCCTCAGCATGATTATGATCATTGTTTTGCTTTAGTAACAGTTTCATATTTAATCTAAAGGGCTGATCTATTAGACTGTGGCTGTCATACGCTGTTAAATGCAGCTTTACCGAGCTCAATGGCTCTGGCCCAATCTGTGACGTAAACGAAGCACTATTGGCTATTTAAAAAGGGGGCGGGGCTGCTCGATATGTCCCGCCCCGTCTTCCTGTTCTAGTTGAAATTACGTCACCACATAGCATAACGCTGCGTGTTTCAAGGCACTTCACCTTTAAGACTGAGCATTGACTGGTCCAGCCTGAAAACTTTTTTTTTTACGCTATTTGAAATAAGACAACCTTTACCTTAAGTATATTTGCAGATGCTCTCGAATTTACCATTTCTATGAACAATACTTTTTGTTAACTTTATCATAGCCAGAATAATAATAATAATAATAAATTCTCATTTAACTTTTAACATCTTGCTGTGTTTAAAGTATTGTGAGAGTATTGCATCGTGAGATCAGTAAACTGAATCATGATGTGAGTATATCATTACACTCAGTATTAACTGGCTAAACAAATGCTGTCTACACTCACTACACGCAGCATCAGAATCACTTCTCTTAAAGTTCTTAAAAATCGATGAAGAATTAGAGGTCGACCGATAGTGTTATTTTCTGATACTGATTATGATTAAAATTGGAAGATATGTCCAATATGATATTAACATGATTTTGATTCTAATTCACTTAACAAGATCTACTTTACAACACATCCTCTTCGGAGTACTCATGTTTATTGCAATAAATTGAATTACCTTCAACCCCTGAAACAAAGCATAAGTGATATATTTTTATTCAAAACGGTGAATAAAGACAAAAGCCAAGTTCCCGTCCTTGCTGTGTAACATGTAACCCAGGAGCATGCAGCTAACAGCTAATGTTGCAGTTCTCCAAAGCAGCAACTAGTTAAAAACAAATGAATTATCAGTTTAATTGTCTTAAATGGTGCTGATGATGTTTTGTCCCACTCGTTGTATAGATAATGTAGTGTACATGTAAAACCGTATACATTGGCCTTTAGAAAGGGGCAGGAATAAGCACTCCGCAAGCATGTACAGAACAGTCCCACACAGTGCTCATGCAGTTTTTGCTTGATCTCATGAGCTACCTTGTGTTTATGATTACAGCAAGAAGTCTCGTATGGACTGGAACACAGACTCTACCTCGCTCATTGGGGAGGAACTTCTAGTGGAGGTTTTGGACCATGTTCCCTTAACTACACACAATTTTGTAAGTGCTGCAGAGGGTTTTTTTGTGCATCTTGAACATTTCATTTCACAGTTAATAAAAGAGTCCTGAATCTATTATTTATTTCATTTTCAGGTTAGAAAAACATTTCTGAAATTGGCTTTCTGCGACATATGCCAGAAGTTCCTCTTGAATGGTTTCCGTTGCCAAACATGTGGCTACAAGTTCCATGAGCACTGCAGCACAAAAGTGCCCACAATGTGTGTCGACTGGACCAACATCAGACAACTGCTGTGAGTGTTTCTTATATACTCGCAGAACATATCCAGCAACTTAAAAATAGGGTTTGCACAATCAAAAAAAAATGTTTCCATGATATGATCAGATGATTTATCGATCAGATTCACTGCAAATAGTCACATCAGTATTTGCTTCGAAAAGACCCAGTGTGCGTAATTCAGATCAGGTTACATCGTTGTACCATTAAATATGCTCTTGGTAAGTGCAGTTTGTTGGTGGTTCACTGACTGTGGACTAACAAAAATATGCTTCACATTCAAGCTTAAATTGTTCATATGGTAGGAAAATGTCTTATTTCCTACTTCAGAACAAAGAAGTGAGTAGAATTATTCCAGAACGCATGACACTGATGTGACCTCTGACAGATTGTTTCCGACTCCTGGCGAGAGTGGGACTCCATCTCTCCCTGCACTTACATCTCGGAGAATGAGGGAATCCCTGACGAGGATCCCTAGCAGGTAACCTCTGCCTCATCTCAGACTGCTTTGCCCCCATTTCAGCTTTGAAACCATTTGTTTTCTGTAAATGTATAATGGGCCTCATTTATGAGTTCGTTCGTACATACAGTGGGTACGGAAAGTATTCAGACCCCCTTAAATTTTTCACTCTTTGTTATATTGCAGCCATTTGCTAAAATCATTTCAGTTATTTTTTTTTCCTCATTAATGTACACACAGCACCCCATATTGACAGAATTAAAACACAGAATTGTTGACATTTTTTTAGATTTATTAAAAAAGAAAAACTGAAATATCACATGGTCCTAAGTATTCAGACCCTTTGCTCAGTATTTAGTAGAAGCACCCTTTTGATCTAATACAGCCATGAGTCTTTTTGGGAAAGATGCAACAAGTTTTTCACACCTGGATTTGGGGATCCTCTGCCATTCCTCCTTGCAGATCCTCTCCAGTTCTGTCAGGTTGGATGGTACACGTTGGTGGACCGCCGAGAACCATTTTTTAAGGTCCTCAGAGATGCTCCTGGGGTTAAAGTCAGGGCTCTTGGCTTGGGCCATTTCGAAAACAGTCACGATTGTTGTTGTGACCCTCCTGTCGTTATTTTAGCTGTGTGCTTAGGGTCATTGTCTTGTTAAACCTTCGGCCCAGTCTGAGGTCCTTAGCACTCTGGAGAAGGTTTTCGTCCATGGATATCCCTCTACTTGGCCGCATTCATCTTTCCCTCGAATTGCAACCAGTCGTCCTGTCCCTGCAGCTGAAAACACCCCCACAGCATGATGCTGCAACCACCATGCTTCACTGTTGGGACTGGCTCTATTTAGTACAGTGATTTAGCAAGCATGGGTGCCTGTCTTCCCACCCCACATAGCCGGTTAAAATTAAGGCCAAAAGGGGTTCGATGCTTTGGTCCCTAAGTCAACCAGATAGATCTGAGTTCTCCCATCTCACACTCCATGCGTGCCCTTCATGTGTCTTGCACTGAGGATAGGCTTCCGTCGGGCCACTCTGCCATAAAACCCAGACTGGTGAAGGGCTGCAGTGATGGTTAACTTTCTACAACTTTCTCCCATCTCCCGACTGCATCTCTGAAGCTCAGCCACAATGATCTTTGGGTTCTTCTTTACCTCTATCACCAAGGCTCTTCTCCCCCGATAGCTCATTTGGCCGGACGGCCACTCTAGAAGTGGTTGCCTGGTCGCCCAAACGTCTTCCCTTTTAAGGGAATGGAGGGCACTGGGCGCGTAGGAACCTTAGAGTGCAGCAGAAATTTTTGTTGTAACCTTGGCCAAGATCTGGCCTTGCCACAATTCTGTCTCGGTCTCACGCCCCTTTGGGGAAAGGCTCTTCAGCATTCCTTGACCTCATGATTCGCATGTTGCTCTTGACATGGGCACGTGAGCTGTAAGGTCTTATTAACAGGTGTGTCGTTCCTAATCAGTGCGCCTCATATAATCAAACACACGCGCTGACTTCAAATAAGGGTTAGAACCATCGGCAAGGATGATCAGAGAGAAGGACTGGCACTTCTGAGGTAAATATATGGAGTTGTCACAAGCAAAGGGTCCTGAATCCGTAGGACCATGTAAGGGATTTCAGTTTTTTCTTTTGTAATAACTTTGCAAAAATGTCAACAACTTTCGTGTGTGTTCTGTCAATATGGTATGTGTGTACATAAGTAGAAAAAAAAGGAACTTAAAGGAGTTTATCAAAGGCTGCAAGAACCAAAGAGTGAAAAATTTTAAGGGGGGTCTGATACTTTCCGTACCACTGTCTATAAGTACTCATTCGGATAAGTGGTTTCAAAGGGTACATTTCAGAGGACTTCTCCCAAAAAATATCCAGGGAATATTGTTTCCAAAAAAATAAAAACTCCTGGAAACGTGCTCAAAATTTTACTGGAAGTTTTCCACCTTTTTGCAACCCTAATTCTGAGTAATTGCCGCATAAAATGGGCCTTTCCAAAAACACTCTTCTGGATTTACAAACACATCATAAACCTCAGATTTGTGAAAAATCGTTAGCTCGTATTTCATGAATGTACGTACAATGTACGTACATGTGTGTATAATATATATATTATTAGACTCGTAAAACACATAAAAAGTTGGCATACGCAATAATGCCTTAATTTAATATGTTTGCTTCTTGTTGAGAGGTCTCCTATTGCTTCCATAGGCAATCCGATTTATGTTTTTGTCTGATGGATAGTAAAATTAAAAAAAGAAAGAGAAAAAAAAAACCCTACAGCATATTGCGTCCTCTTTTGACTGGCTCTTTATACGTCAGGAAATGCGTTTAAAATGCTTTTATAATGTTTCCTGAGGTGCACTTATAATCTTAGTATGTTTTTGATCAGAATGGTCATAATTTAAATCTAAATCATTTTCCACCCTGAATTTAGGACACTGCAGTGATTGGCTAACGCCTTTGCATTTGAAATAAGCATTACATGTGAAACTCTCTTGAAACTTTGACTGTGTTTTTACTGTAACAACCGCCGAGTTGAACTCATCTTGCAGCGCTACACTAGCCAAACGGCCATGTCTGCCGACACACAGTGCGACGCGATTCCTGCACTCTCACCAATACTTTCCTCATAACTAACACAGTGGAAACACGGTAGCACTTTATTTTACAGTCCTGTTTCATAGGTACTAACCCTAAACCTAACCCTACCCCAAGTAGTTACCTTACATTAGCAGAACTTTCTTAGGTAGGTACACTGTAAGTACACGTACTGTAAAATAAAGTGCAACTGAAAACACAGTGTAGATTTTAGACTCATTGAGCAGTGTAAACCGTGTCATTGATTATAACGGGAGTTTTGGTGGAAATGCAGAAATCAAATCATTGATAGACTCGCTCTGATCTTGAATTGACTGTGCCAGCAATTATAAAGAGAGTGATCTTTGATCGCTTTCTGTGCGTAAAATAATCACGAAAGAGTTGGGAGTTTAGTCACTGGCTTGATTCACTAATGCATGCAATGCAGTAGATGACAAAGAACGTCTGTGCATGAGCCCTTTCACTTTACACCCATCACAGCTCATAACGGGCATGAAATGCAGTTTCACGTTATTATACCAGTCCCCCCACCACCCCCAAATTTCTATGATGTTTAGTCTCTAGATACTGCGACAGTCTGTTTCACATAACACGGTCAGTTTATATGTGTGTTTCCATTAGCTCTGTGCACAGTGATTCAAACCCTGGTGTCTTAATTTTCTCCAGCGCTTACCCCCCGTCTGGAGCGGCTCTGACACAGAGACTGCGCTCCACCTCCACTCCCAATGTCTGTGCCACAGTGGCTGTCGACAGCAGCCAGATCGAGGTAAACTCTGCTATAAAACCAGCCGTCACTCCAGCCATGAAGATTATCTGTTCTTCTCTATCCTGTACTTCCACCTTTTTTCGATCTTCACTCTAATCTAATATCCACAAGCTTGATAAAATAAATGAAAGCGAGCAGATTTGCCATTCTCCTCTCTCTTGTTCCCTCTTCTCTACACTGTCGTGTTGTTACACGCTGCTGGGGAGTAGCTAGACACGTCTCCAAGCTCCTGGGGCCATCAGCAGTTCTGTCTGAAGAGAAGAGTAGGTGCTGTTCTTCTCTTCAGTAAGGTTGTGTTTAAAACGGTGCAGCTGTCTTGTTGCCTTTACGGATAGATGCTTTCTTACACTGCCTGTGAACACAACAGTTTGCAAGTTTGGATGCAGCCTGTGTTTGGTGCGAAGTCCGTCTCTGAGCTTAATAATTCACTGTGCCTACTATTTATTTCCATGTTGCAATAATCAGTAATCTACTCTAAATAATGTTGGTAATGAACTTTCCCTTTTAAAAATGAAAGAGTAACAAGCTTTGTATCGTAGTCACCCTTGTATCATATGTTGTGTTCCACAGAAAAGTGTCTCAGTGTTTCCGTATGATAAAAGTCAGTGGGGTCTGATGTTGTTCTTCAAAATGCATACAGATAGGGAATGACATGAGGGTTAATGATGATCCCGGTTTGTTATTTTTTTTAACTATTCCACCAAGTCTGTAACTAGTCCAGCTGCAGAGCCTGGGATGGTTGTAAAATTTGTAGTTATAACATCATACCTGTTTCCATGCATAAAACTATTTTAAATCTTTTCACTTATTTTAAAAACTTGCCACGAAAATGTGCTAATAGAACTAACTAATATAAAATATAAACATCATATATTATTTTTGTACATGCATTAAATTCAAAATTTAAAAAACCTAAATGTAGGTAAAAAGAGAAACCTTTATGATAAACTGATCTCTCTCTCTCGCTCTCTTTCTTTAATCTATAAGATGTGCTCTTGTTTTTGCACCTAGGTCTCGTGCCCCTCCCCATGTTCCACCCTATGTTTTGTATTTAATGGTTTTTGTTTTATTGTTGTCCTGCTGTGTACATTCTGTTAATTATGTATCTGTAGTTTTGTCACTCTGCTAACAACATTGCATTGTTATACACACACACATATGCACTGCCATACCCCTTCGAATACATACTCACATTTATACACATAGAGTACGAACAGACCCACACATGAATATACATTTCTGCTTATTTTTCATTAAAACATGTCAACTATCACTTTTGTAACCTGGAACGTTCGTGGATTTGGTTCTCAGACAAAGAGGATTAAAGTTTTTAACCATCGAAATAAACTACAAGCCGACATATGCCTTCTGCAAGAAACACATCTATCAGAATATGATCATAACAAAATTAAATCATCTAAGTACAATCGTTTATTCTCGGCTCCCTACAACACAAAACAGAGAGGAGTACGCATTCTAATAAGTAAAAAAATCTAATTTGTTCATAACACCACCGTTATAGACCCCGAGGGACGTTTCATTATCATAAACATCTCAATTAATAATAGCCCAGTTACAATTGGCAGTTTATATGGCCCAAACACAGACGACCCATCTTTTTTTCCAGACCTTTTTTTTCCCTTCCATTTCAAATTGTTCTAACTGTCCAGTCATAATAGCAGGTGATTTCAACACAGTTTTATACTCAACGATAGCTAGATCTAACATTTTGGGCAATAAACGTATCTGGAAATCTGCAGAAACCATAAAACAGTTCATGAGTGATTTTGGTCTTGGCGATAGTTGGCGTCTACAGACGTTAAAGAATACTCATTTTTCTCACCAGTCCACCACTCATATTCCCGTATTGACTTCTTTCTCACCAGTAATTCTATCATATCAAATCTTTCTGAATCAAAGATCCATCCAATAGTTATTAGTGATCATGCCCCAGTAACATTAAAATGGAATATAACTAATCCACATAAACCCATTACTAGATGGGCGATTTAACACATCTCTTCCAAAAGACCATGACTTTGTCAGCTATTTTAAAAGAGAGTGTGCATGCTTTCTAGAGATGAAGGACTCCCCGGAATCATCTCCATCTCTTCTGTGGGAAGCAGGGAAGGCAGTACTAAGAGGAAAAATCATTTCATTCTCTGTTTAACAAGCTGAACAACAAGCTGAACTGGAACAAAAAAATCAAAGAATAACCAAACAGAAGAAACACAGGATACATTAAGAAAATGTAAATGTAAATGAAATGAATTCATCAATAAACATACCCAATCCTAATTCATAGGCTAAGACAAGAAAACTTCCATCACAGTAACAAATCTGGTAAATATTTGGCAAATCAAATCAAACAAAATAAGGAAAAAACAGCAGTACCAGTTATTACAGACACAGCAGGGAAGTCCACCAATTCACCAGAAGAAATCAATCAAATTTTTCAACATTTTTACAGTAAATTATATTCCTCTGAGAAAGACCAGTCTCAGAAAGACATCAATTCATTTCTCAACAATATCAACCTACCTCAACTTTGTAAATATCAAAAAAATACTCTTGAATCCCCTTTAACAGAACAAGAAATCTTTAATGCCCTTAAACTCATGCCGAACAATAAAGCACCAGGTCCTGATGGATTCCCTGCTGAGTTCTACAAACACTTTTGGTCCATTTTATCACCACTCTTCATCCGAATGATAAATGAATCAAAACAAAAATCAAAACTCCCAGATAACATGAACACAGCCACAATTTCACAGCCACAATCTAAAACCAAGGATGGGATTGTCCCAACTTATGCTGTGCTCATGGATAAAATTAGTGCATCAGTTCCGAGCCACCAGGGCCCAGAGGCAGCCTTACAATAAAGCTACTATTAAGGCCCTTAACTTGCGCATTATATATGATTCGTGTAATGTTGCGTTTAGGTGTACTTTGCTTGCAATTTAACATGTCTGCTCAACTGGTAAATTGTATATCTGTTTGGATAATAATAATAATAATAATAATTTAAAAAGACAAACCTTTAATTCTAAAGCAGCAAACAAGTTTAAATATTAAAACGTATATAAAATGGTTAAAGGTTTGGAACTTTTGCATTGAAATCTTTTTAGGTCCAGTAGACATAAATATGGACAGTAGCGTTACATTCCTCCCCATCAGCTCAGATATTTCTAATATTTATTATTTAAAAGTTTACAAAATGTTATGCAGTATATCAAATGAAACAATAGAATCTACTAATTATGTTTAAATGCTGTATTTTTCTGTATCAGTTTTGTTGCTCTATCCTGTCACCTCAGGCGGTGATCGTGTGATGTCTAGTGGTTAATCTACTGTCGTTACAACTCACACAGTGTTATAACCATCCCCAGTCCTCGCCATAGACCATACAACAGCTGCTGCAATAAATGTACCTTACTATACTTTTGAAATTTAGCCGACTCGTTTTCAAGACAGCAGCATCCTATGACACTGTGAGAGGAAAGAGTTTGAGACAATGGGAAGTGGGATCTAAAAAGAAACCATCGAAGGGGTTTGTGTCTAAGGAAGCTCTTAAACTTTCTTCTTCTGCCTCTGTTCTGTGTTTGCATGACCACAAACCCTTTCTTCATGTTGCTTGATGTCAAGAATCAACTCTCAAAAACATTAAGGACATTAAGAAGGGAATAATAGGATCGTAACTACAGTAGAGAATTATCTAGTGTGTGATTAGTTGTGTACAGTACACATCATAACAGCCGGAAACTGTATAAAATGTGCAAAATGTGCTTCTGTCTTGCAGCGCGCTCTAGGATTTGCAAGAGTGAAAATACCGATGAGCAATTTTGTGTTATTCCTTAATATTTTTTTTGTTTGCCTTTCATGCAGGACGCCATGCGCATTCACAATTCAGGTAAGAATAAATCATCAAAACAGATTCATTTGAATGCAATAACAATGTTTTTGCTGTAGTTTAGTTATAGGGCATGCATATGGATCAGGTTAATGTTTTTGGCCATCTCTCTACAGCTAGCAGTTCTCCGGATCAGAGTCCAACAGGCTGGAACCTGCACAATATACCCACCCCGGCCCAGAGAGAGCGGGCTCCGTCCCTGAACCCTCAGGTTAAAATTGTACGTTTTGTGAAGCTCTGTCTTCATTCTGTTTGGCCATTTGTTAAGGAGTATTGTGGGAAACTCAGATGCTAAGACCAGGGGAATCGGGTCTGTCTTCAGCAGGACTCTTTATTGAGAAAGCGCTGTGTGGCGCTGCAGGCATCAACCTCTCACATTGTACGTGCTACTATACACCACTAACGTGTAGTCATGAAGGGTGATAATTTTAGGGGGCTGTCCTTAGAAGTGAAGACAAAGCACTCAGGACACGACCAAGGCGTGCAAAAGATGTAAGCAGTTATAGAAACTAGAGCTGTCAAAAAAAATGAGAATTTTGAACTATCTACGTCGAACATGTAAAATAAAAATCCACATTCGAATTTTAGGCGTGCATCAGGCAGCTTTATGAGCGGCGCACAAGATGCAGTGACGATGTAAGTGTCATTGCATTATAATGTTTTTTGTAGCTATCCAGTTGAAGCCCACTAGATGAGCGGCGACTGCATCGCGTTGTTAATTACAACATCATTGCCGGGAAAGAATCCATCAATGCGGACGACACATGCTGGTTAGTCTAAAGCGGAACCAAGCCGTTCACACAGAACACACATTTATCGCATTTTCTAGAGGGACATCTATCACCGTTGCACTCACGTCTCGCACATGTTTAGAAAGCCATGTAAATTAATGCAAGTTCAACTTTGAAAAAAACACATCTCGAGACTTTATGGCGGACTTTTCCATCCCACTGCAACTCATTTTTAAAAATGAAAAATGTACTCTGTGTGATTTAAGTCCTTTGTATTAAACTACGCTACATACATGATGCTGTTGTGTTTATAGTTGTTAAAGCAACCTAATTAATTATAATTGGTTTATAAACATTGTTTTAAACATTATTTACTTTTGTACAGATAGTCATGTTATTATGCTTGAATAAAACGTGCATTAGTAATGTGTTGCCGATGCGCCTCTTGTGGCCTTCACCCTACGAAATTGCATTTTTGAATTTGAATATAATTACGAATTTTTGTCTTCATATTTGTACACGTACAGTTGCCAGTTGTGAAAGCCCTAATAGGCACCTGCTCACGGAACTCTGGAGTGTGCACCACCCCGTATAATCAAATCAGCAAAATGAGTTACCAGTTCCTATATGTCCTTGATCGACGAGATATAAAGGAAGAATTCCAACCCATGAAAGAGTCAACTTCTTTTTGAAACAGTTTCCCAGAGTGTAGACACCAAAACCTAGTTTGCCGGATGTCTGATGATGATCATTTTTTGTAACAAGTAACCTATGTGGTCTTTTGAAGTAACTTGCAGGAAGTTATTTTGTGGTGACTATTGGGCTCTGCGAGACCCGCCACCCACGTGAGGCGTAAAATCGTTTGGCACCACATTTGCATTGCATTTGCATGACTTATTAAGCGCATCATTGTCCCCCCGATTCTCTATTGTTGCGGAAATGGTTGTACCCGTAGTGAAAATCAGAACGCTTTTTTTAAACCACATTAACTGGCAGAGCAACAAATACACAAGAGTCTTTACTTTACATTGTACACCCTTTTTTTTTTCAAAAATTTTTTTGAAATGATTCATATTCAATAATGAGAATGTAAGTTGGAAAAGGTGTCCCCTACTGTTAGAAATATGTTTCCTTTAACATTATACTTAAAGTTAAGTTAATGATGTTGGTGGCTAACTACACATGAACTAACAACTGATAAAAACTACGTTTTTAAAGCATGTTATTGATCTTAGTAAGGTCCAGTTTGACACATTTACTAATTTGCATTTTAAAAATAAAGCGAGTGATATCTATCTATATTATTATTATTTATTATGTAACAGTGGCAGTTGTATTCATTTATACACTAACAATTAAGAAAAGAGTATCAGAAAACTGTGACAATGGATTGCTCACTTGTTAGTTAAGTTTATTAATGTGTTAAATCTGATGTTAACTAAAGTGATCTGTGTAAAGTGTTACCAGAAAATGTGTGCAATTGTTGTGAAATGTAAATAATTATAATAATAATGGCCATGAATTATGACTGTTTAGCCTACTTCACTAAGTGCTTAACATTAGTTGCTGTTTTGTAGCGGCCGAGGGATAAGAGAGACTCGAGCTATTACTGGGAGATTGAAGCTAACGAGGTTGTGCTGCTGAACAGGATCGGCTCGGGCTCCTTTGGAACCGTGCACAAAGGGAAATGGCACGGTAAGCATAGGTTAACTGCTCCAGTAAAGTCTAGCTGCTATGACTGGGTTAACTTACACTATAACACGCTGCAGGTGATGTGGCTGTGAAGATATTAAAAGTGACCAAGCCGACACCGGAGCAGTTTGAAGCCTTCCGCAACGAACCGTCTTAAATCCCCCCTTGATACACGGTGGCGGTTCTGCGGTGAGCATCCGTCATAGATGTCACACCCGGTCACCTGTCCCCATTCAAAAAGGACGACATCTCCTAGAGCAGCTATACCCTCTGCCCCTGGACCACAAAACCAGTCATAAGGTTAATTTTTTTTACAATTTAGATCACCAGCTTTCCACTGATGTATGGTTTGTTAGGATAGGACAATATTTGGTGCGATCCACCCTCTTTGCAAAACATCTGCGAACTACACTTCGAACGTCCCCGCGGTGCAAAAAAAAGTCTAGATATTGAGACAAATCACTCTTTTACCAAAGTTGTTCAAATGAAGTTCTAGCAATGATATTAATAATCCAAGAATTAAGCGTTTGATTATCATTCGCGGTAGAAAAACTTTACAAACCAATATCTTCATGGTACAAGATCTTTACTTAATATCCTGATGATTTTTGTCATAAAAGAAAAATCAATAAATTTGACCCATAAAATGTGTATTGTTGGCTTTTGCTACAAATAAACCCCAGCGACTTGACAACCCCACCTGCTGTTGGTGCGCCAGGGTCAACACTATAACAAAAGGAAAATTGCAACTGACGTATTACAGTATTGCAGGCATATTCACGTCCCCGTGTACTCATTGATGCGATTAATGATGACAGGTCATAGTACAATTTCATACTCATTGTCGAAACCTTTAAAAAACATACTAAAACTGGTTTTGAGATGGTACCGAACACACGCAACGCAATGCACAAAGTATTAGTGCTGGCAGGCTATATCCTGGTTTCATCGACATTCACCCCGGTTGCTTATTTCATTGTAGATTTATATGAATTTAGCTTCAAAAACCGCAAAACCGACCCACGGCTATGTCCCCGCTTAAGTACAAGTCGGACATGCGACACTACTGTTTGAAAAGGGGTCCTTTCATGCTGCAATGTGGGAGGGAACAGCCTTGCATACCCGCTGTACTCCCGACCGTATCTAAGCCCTGAAAGCTCCGAAACTGTAAACGTAGAACTAATCGAACGTGATGAGGACAAGAAGAAACATTTAGGCATCACACGATGATCCCTAACTAACTGCATGTCCGCCCCCACCATTCTTCTATCCAGTACGACCGCCTGGACACATCCGTATCCAGCTGCTACACAATTGATCCCCCCTACTAGCGCTGCTCCTTTTTTAGCATCGAGCACTCCTAGTACTTCCCGACCTTCTTAGCAGGCTGTCATTTCCACTAGCACCAATCATGATCTGATCTAATTCCCTAGAGCCTTGTTTTGTGATTGCAAACACTTTTAGTAAGATAATGGTTCCCCCCCGTTGGAAGAAGTCACCAGTGTCTGTCCCGCGAAGGCGGGTACTGCGAGGTCTGACTCTCCGAGAGTAGTAGTAGTCGCCAGCTCTCGGGTACTGTTAGTGCAGATGAGCGGCCGAGAAGAACCCGCAGCCCGAATCATCAATACATGAGTACAAACGAGTTACTAGACACCTGTCGTCACCTGATTGTTTGGAATTCATAATGAATGAGCGCATTCGTCTGTTAATATAAGCACTCTTTAGTTTGTTGTTTTTTTTCGTACGAACTCAGACCACAGGAAGTGCGCGGTAGATGAACAAAAAAAAGTAAATCTAGCCAAAACAACCGTCTTCAGTGTAGAGGCAATGTTGATTTTATTCAAGACCTGAGCTTGCCGGGCTATGAAATGAGAGTGACTCCGGTTAACATGTATAAAAGGGAGTAGTGTTTATCCTATTTAGTGTGGTAGTTTTTGACACGATCCTCATCATGACAGTACATAATGTTGCAGGAATTCTAAAGGGTCAAAATATATGCAGTATTTCCTCTCTCAGTCAGTAGAAAATGTGGTTAACACCCGTCATGCATGAAAAAAATTATACCGTCATGTACCTTGAAACTGGTATAATTTTGAAAAATACAGTGATATACATTTTTGGTCATAACGCCCAGCAATACTAGTATTAATTAATTTCGGAGTGCCTGTATTATGGCAAGGTTGTTTACTAATAGAGAAAACAACAAAAAAGAGTGACAGCTGGGAGAGCGGCGAGTGAAAGAGTTGAGGACCGAAAGGGTTGGATTTTAGCTTTTAAATGCGGCAGTATACTGACGACGTTGGAAGACTGGCCTCTTTCTGATCCCATTTTCTCCATGAAAAAGACTTTGAATAATGCCAAGTCTCGCCGGTTTAAAGACGTCCAAAGACTCGATAAATCTTGACTGAGGGGCCAAACATTAAATACCATGCATCGGTGTAATAGTTTGGTGTGGTTCTCGGATATCTGGAATAGGAAGGGAAAAATACTTTTTTATCTTCGTTATTCTAATTAAACCTTTATGAGTCTGATGCAAGAACTGTATTTGTAAAGAGAAGCATATTGCCAGTCACAGTATTGAGCACTAGCTGTATTAACAATAGCGTAGCTATATGCCCTACTCTGTCCCGCCAGCGTTTCTAAGTTTCCAGCCATCTACCGCATTGTGATCATTTTCACACAACTTTCAATGGCCCCAGACTATGTTGATGACTGAATCATGGAACCTGCAATATGTCCAAACAAAACAAGAAGAATTCCACGCGCGTCTTTGTAAATGAAAAACAACAAAATTATTCTAGCTCATGCTTAGTGTTTGTATCACACCTAGAATGCAGTGGGGACAAGTTTCACTTACAAGAGCAACATTTGGGAACAAAAAGCGAGAAATTATCATGTTTCACTTTTCTGTCTTGGCATGGACTTTGCAACACTGTTTGGACTTTTTTAAGTGTTATGTATTTAGTTATTTAATTTTTATAAACATGGAATTTTAAAAGCACATTATGATTGTAGCTAATGAATTAGCCCACAAGGGGTATGCGATAATTACGTGGCAAGTGAGATGATTTTATCATATATATTTATATATAGAAGTATAGCTAAGTGTTAGCTCACATGCTTTAAATTGAATTAGTGCTGTATGTCACCTCTGTTTGCTAAAATCGCGTTGAGAATATGATGTGTGTCTTATAAAACATTCAAACATTAAAGGCATAGTTCACCCCGTAAAAATGAAAATAGGGCAGTAGGAAGTGGTGCCCTGTTTTGAACAGCCTAAAAAAACGAATCCATCCATATAAATACCGCCCGGAGGTGCTCTGGCTCCGGGAGCCGTGTGGAGGAGCTTTATGATGGATGGATGCAGTTTTTAGGCTTCAAAAACAGGGGCACCATTCACTGCAATTATAAAGCTTGGAAGAGCCAGGACCATTTTAAATATAACTGCGATTGTGTTCATCTGAAAGAGGGATACCCTGAGGGTGAGTAAATCATGGGCTAATTTAAATAGAGTAAAGCATTTTCATTTCAATTCAATTTATTAGCGTAAATCTAATTTTCATTTTTGGGTGAACTATCCCTTTAACAGAGTGTATAAAAAAATGCACTGGAGAAAAGCATATTTTAATTGCATTAAACAGCACAAGCACTTGCAATATTGTCTTATTTTTGGCTTGAGAACATGTGAGTTGGCAATTCTGCATTTGCAACTGAAAACTGTGAACTTATCAATTTGATTTCGTTATTTAAATGAATAGGCCTACATTTGGAAACAGGTGCAGGTAGTCACCGGCATCAGCTGAAAATATAAAACAAGTAATCTTTGTGTGGACGACTGGCAACAGCTAGTTTTAAATTCTTTAGACACCACACACTAAACGACTTTAAACACAGACAGAAAACACCAATTCACATGACAGCTGTCAGTCAAACTCATCAAGAATTATGCAAAAACACATTTGATTTATTTTAGCATTTGAGATCATATATAATAATGAGACAGTATAATAGTTTTGTTATTGTGTTGAAATAGATTAAACAACAATTATTTAACAAATATTATATGGGGAGGGGGGGGGGTGCGATTTCAGGACCTCATAGTTAATGTTGCTTTGTTCTGAAACAGGGACTTAATTTGTTACAATGTTGCATTTTCCTTCGTTCGCTTTGGTTCACTTTCACAAGGCAACATTGCAAAGTGTACCAAGCTGTGTTTATGCAGCACACATGTCGAGTAAAACGGTCCATCAATTGGTCAGAGTCACCCAGGTTACGTTCATTCTGTAAGCTGCTATGTGCTCGCTCACGAATCAGGACCTGACGGCTTATAATATAACAGATTTACAAGTTATGAATAGAGGACCGCTTTGGTTCGCTTGGCTCGGTGGGTCAGATTGCTTTCTCACCACAAGCGAACCGCTCCAGAGACCACCTCGTTCAGGTGATCTCGGACTGATATTTGATGCCTAAAACGAACTGAACTGTCGTTCAGGTGATCTCGGACTGATTATTTTGATGCCTAAACGAACTGAACTAAGGGAGAAAACGGGACGGGTTCTGAAACATTCGCTCCAAACGAGCCAAAGAAAGAATTCGGTCAAATCGCCAACCCCTATTGCACTGCATAAGCAGAATGTTTGCATTCGATGCATCTGAAGTTTTGTGTCCTGTTGTGTTTTTGCTGCCCACAGGAAAACCAGACATGTCAACATCCTGTTGTTCATGGGCTACATGACAAAAGACAATCTTGCGATTGTGACGCAGTGGTGTGAAGGCAGCAGTCTCTACAAACACCTCCATGTGCAAGAGACCAACTTCCAGATGTTTCAGCTGATAGATATCGCCAGACAGACCGCTCAGGGCATGGAGTAAGTTTCAATCCTGTGACTGATGGATGTGTCTTCATTCAGTTTCTATAAGTTCACTGTGCATGTCTCAGCAATCATTTATCATGTTTTTTTCCCCCTCACAGCTATCTACATGCAAAAAACATCATCCACCGTGACATGAAATCAAACAGTATCCTTTTATGATGCATGTAGATTCATTCTGTTCTTTTGCGGTTTAAAGGCAGATGGGATAGGTTTAGCTAGAGTTAGCATTTAGTTCACCTCACCAGCCACTCATGGAGCATCGGATGCATATTGCACACAATCATGGTAAAAGCTTCCCAAAATCACAATCTCTGGTTGGCAAGTTATACACAATGTATGGCAAAAATGCAATGTTCATGTGCCAATAATTATTAAAAAGAGTCACTTGCGGATGAAACAAAGCCCTTTCTTCAGCTTTATACATCTCAAATGATTCTTATAGTGTATAGGGAGAAAATATCAGCTTAGTACAAAGTAAATCTAACAGCCATTTATTAATAGGGTAAAAACAATGTAACAACCATATATTTCATTTAGGAAATAACATCCTGTTTTTGTTACATCATGCTTAATATTTCTTTCACCCATTATGAAAAAAAATTTTTTCTAGGGTCTACACGAGCTGTTTTTTTGTTGGCTAAAGGAGCAGGCGCTTAATGCAACACAAGTGTCGCCAACATCACTGCAGACCTTTTGACTTTAACTTCTCCGCACAAGACACACGGTAATCTTCTTACATGAAGGCCTGACAGTGAAGATCGGCGATTTTGGGCTGGCCACAGTGAAGGCCAGATGGAGCGGTTCTCAACAGGTGGAACAAACATCGGGATCTATTTTATGGATGGTCAGTGCATTGCTCAGCATCTCAGATTCTGCCTGTTTCATTCTGCTCTGAACATGCATCTGTCATTGAGCTTTACCCACATTTATGCTCTTCGCCCCTCAGGCACCTGAGGTGATCCGAATGCAGGACTTCAACCCGTACAGCTTCCAATCTGATGTGTATTCTTTTGGCATTGTGCTGTTTGAATTAATGACTGGGGAGCTGCCCTACTCACAGATAGCTAACCGAGATCAGGTAACACACACGAAGCCTGAAGGGCTGCAAAACAGGCACACGGTTTACCCAAGCTATTAATGTTATGTTAGGTTTTTAATAGTTAACTTCATACATATTACATTTATCTGTTTATCAATTGTAGAGGGCAGCACTAAGCAAATTCTTCACATATGCCGTCAGGAAGGCATAGGGCAACATATTTTAAGCACTACTACATGGTTTATGCCAACTGTTGAACTCTGTCATACTGTTGCTGGACATGCATGCAGTATCTCTCCTAGTCTGACCCTGAGTGAGTGATGAGTTGATCATCGAGTCAAAATGTCTATTTTTATGGTTAGATTAATATTTATATTATGGTTGCAGTTATTATTTGTTATGTTGTGAGTGTGTGTGTGTGTGTGTGTGAGAGTGTGTGTGTGTGTGTGTGTTTGTATGTGTTGTGTGTTCATGTGTTTGAGTTGTGTCGTGTTTGAGAGTGTGTGTGTGTGTGGGTGTGTGTGTGTGAGTGTGTGTGTGAGTGTGTGTGTGGTGTGTGTGTGTGTTTGTGTGTGTGTTTGTAAGAGTGTGTGAGTGTTTGTGTGTGTTTGTGGTGTTTGAGTGTGTGGTGTGGTGTGTGTGTCCCCCGTGTCTGTGTTTGTGTTTGAGTAGTGTGTGTGTGTGTATGTGTGTTTTGCGTGAGTGAGTTATTGAGTGAGGTGTTTTTTTTGTTTTTGTGTGTGTGGTTTGAGTGGTGTGTGTAGTTTGAGTGTGTGTGTGTGTGTGTGTGGGTTTTGAGGTGTGCGTTTGATGTTGAGTGTTTAGTTGTTATTGTTTGTTGTGTGTGTGTTTGTGTGTGTGTGAGTTTTCAGCTTTATCTGGAAGCTTTTTTTTCAGCTTCTTGCTGATAAAATATCCTAAGGTTCTTAAATAGAATTGACATTCTCAACAATCTAATCTTCTTCTTAGTCTTTTGTTTGATTTTTTATCAAAATGTTTCCTGGATGTGTGTTTTTTGTTTTTCTTTTTTTATTTTGTTTTGTTAAGATTTCATCAATTGTGGACTGTTAGGATTATTGAAAAGTTTAGACACCTGTTGAGACAAGTTAGCTATTTCTTTAAATACGTCCCACACATAAAAAGACTGTGGACTTGCTTTCTGTGGTTTTTAGGGACAAATATTGTGAAGGCATAATAATTGGACAAGTGAGTTCCCTTGTGCTTTTCTTAAACGCTTTGGTATTTACTGTTTTCCCTTCAGTATCTAATCGATACAATGGTGGGTCGTTGGATATCGTCTCCAACCTCATTCTAAGCTCTATAAGGTAGTTGTTCCTAATCCCATGAGGCCTGTTTGGCTGACATGTGTCAGAAGTTGCCAGAGGGGGGAGGGACTGAGAGTGCCCTCTTTTTCTTTTTCTTTTCCTTTTCTTCCCCGGTGGGCGGAGACCATCGGGCTTTTCATTCCTGGAACACGGGGCGAAGCTGTCGTGGTTGGTTTGTGTGCTGCGCTAGACAGTAAGTCGCTCGGACTCGTCCAGGTGTGTTTGCTTTCCTTTAACAGATTATCTAACTGAACATACATGACGCAAAATCAGTGATGTTATAGAGTTGCTGCTTATGATTTCCAGCATGCTTGGTATAGACAACAAAGTCCAAGATCGTTTTTTAATTTAAATGGCATTTACTGCATTGGATTAAATCAGAAGGTGTTGTGTTTAACCCATTGAATGCACAGGAAGTTTCAGTCAGTTTAATCGTTCTTCTAAATCACAGCACGGCTTTCATTGAAGCTGAAGCACACTCACAAACTAGGGGTGCACCGATACCATATTTTTCAGATCCGATCCGATACCAAAAAATCTGAGTATTGGCCGATACTGTTACCAGCACAGTTTTTTTTTTTATCGGTGTAGAATTTTTTATACCTCAATGTGTGTTGACCTGATCATCACTCTTTTGTGTTACACACGATCTACTAAATATAGACAACTTTATTATAAAGAAAAATAGCAAATGAAAAAATATATAATCATACTCTATGACAAAAATACTATTATAAACTAGGTTAGTGGATAATTCAGCAGCAATAGTTACTCATGAGTGCACAATAATTGTATAAATTCTAAACAGTTAGTGAAAAAAACATTATTTAGTGGGGAACAAATAAAAGTGAATAAGTATAGGGGTAAATCTGGTAAAATGTTATACATGTGTTGTTGTAAAATACATTAATGAAAACCCAGTAAAATATAGTTCATAAGAACATATTCATACTAGAAAACTGAAAGGACAAATTTTCATTTAAATTTAGCACAGTAATGAGCGAATGACAACATAATACAGAAAGGACATAACAATAAAGGCTTTTAATAATCTTTCATTGTTGCGCAAAACGGCAGTAAGTGGAGCAAAAAAGATTCATGGCAATAGAGGAAGGGCTGGTAGTTATTGAGGGGAGAGCAAAGTATTTTTTTTTTATTTATTTTGTTTTTATTTTATTTTTATTATTATTATTATATTTTATTATTTTTTTTTTTATATTATTTATTTTATTTTATATTTTTTATTTTTTTATTTATTTATTTTTATTTCATTTATATTTTAATTTTTTAAATATTTTTTTTTTAATATTATTTATTTTTAAATTGCAATTTATAAATTTTATTTATTATTTAATTTATTAATTATTTTATTTATGTATTATTTTATTATTTTTTATTATTTTATTAATTTATCTATTTATTTATTTTTTTTATATTTGTTTATGTTTAATTTATTTTTGTATATTTTTATTTTATTTATTTTTATGTTATTAATATTAATATTTTAAATTTTTAATTTTATATTATTATAACATGAAAGGCTCCTATACAGAGCGGCACGAAGCGCTTATGTGCAGAATGATGCGCTTGAAGCAACACGCTTGAAGTCACAGCGCTCCTCATAGAAAAGTTCAAAGCACAAAGGGAAGTGATACTGATGCGTAGTGTATTATATCTGTGCGATAGTTTATTGAGCCTTTTCTTTTAACACTTTTAAAGGGGTCATATGATGCGATTTTCAATTTTTCCTTTCTCTTTGTAGTTTTACAACTCGTGGTGCATAAAGAAGATCTGTAAAGTTTAAAGACTAAAGTCTCAAATCCAAAGAAAAATTCTTTATAAAAGTTAAGAGTCAACAACAACTACCTAAAACGGCTCATTCTAACACACCCCCACATATCTACGTCACTATGTGGAAATATTAGCATAATGCCGCCCCAATGTGCACGCAAAGAAAGAAGGTGTGGTTTCAGTAACCGCAGTTCGTGTTGAAGCAGCATGTCAGGGAGACTCTGTGTGTTTCAGTGCGAAAGCAAAAACACTTTATTTGGCCTTCCAGAAGTAGATTTAAGATTACTTACAACAGAACAGCAACACCCAGAGTACAAGGCTGGCTGTGCCCAAGGCTATTTCCCTAAAAAAAAAAAAAAAAAAAAAGGGTAAATTTCGACTTTGCTATGACAATCTGGTGCTTCTGAATCTGCGACTGTAAGTATGTTTTGTTATTAGGTTAAGTATTTGCTATTGACTGTTCAAACGCGGATTTTTGCGCAGCGCAGGGTAACCGTCCAGTTCTTGTGGTGTGTGTGTGGTGTGTGGTGTGTGGGTGTGTGTGTGTGTGATGTTGTGGGGTGGTGGTTGTGGAATGTGGGTGTGTATGGGTAGAATGTCTGTGTGTGTTGAGTGTTGTGTGAGCTGTGAGTGTAGATTGGGGAGTGTGAGTGTGGGTGTGTTTGTGTGTGTGTGAGAGAGGGGAAAGGGTCACCATCACAGGAGCACCTGTGCACTGCTCTGGCAGAAATCATGGCCGTCAGCTGTCCTTAAACACGCGGCTTTTGTACTTGCCTCATCACTGGTCTGTCACTTCGACTCTGTTCCCTTTCGGCTTTGAACTGATGGTAAAACTACCAACATTATTAACTGTCCGATATTTACTTGAAAGATGAAGCTTCCGTTATTTATGGTAAGGGCCGTGTAATCTCGACACGTGCTTGTGTGTTGCTTCGAAACGGCGCAATCAAATGCACTGGGCACTGGCCATCAAGCAGACTAGACTGCGCTTGTCAACAGGGGGGGCTTGTTAAAGACGTGATTATAAAGAGGCGGCATTAGAGGTCCTACAATATGTACCGTATTGACAACTCTAAGTGTGTTTTTTTGAACATCAAGCATTCCCAACTATATTCTGTATGCAAAACCAAACCAACCAAATAATGATCACTTAAAATAGGCATTCATTGACCCCTATTAAATTTCAGTTCTGTGTTCGTGAAGGAACAATTGTGCTCTCTTACTTCCATGTAGTGATCTCTATACAGACATCTCCGTAGAATGTAACGTTGCTTTAGATGAAACAGCACTACACTCCTTTTACAAGCCCAAACCACTGATCTTTATATCTCCAATCAAGTATACACGCAAAACAATGCTTGGGTTGCATACACCCCAGTGCTGGGTAAATAGGGACAAAACCCCAGCGTTGGTTGTTTTGATGCCAAGCATATTTTGTATTCTAAATGTTTAAACCCAACCTTCCTTGTAGTACCCACTCGCTGGGCCAAAACAACTCCAATTGTGCATGGTTTTTTGTCCCAGCATTTTTACCCAGCACTGGGTTGTATTTAACCCAGCATTTTTTAGAGTGTAATAATAGGAACACTGAATCTAACTTTATTTATTGTGCACTTTCGGCTTTACAACTTTATTTCAGTTTTCAACTTCAAAAGCTTTATTGCCTATCCCAAATGGGGTAGAGTATTGTCTTTAGACAAAAGGCTCAACACACAACCAATACAAATAATCACCACAACAGCACTTAACATTACATACATCACTTCACAAACCATAATAATACATAAAACATTCATTTTAAGATCCAATTTAAAATGCTAATCGCAGTTGGGATAAATGTCTTCTTATACTTGGCCCTTTTCACTAAAGGCACATTATACCATCTGCCGGAGGGAAGTAACTGAACAGGGGATGAGAAGAGTCTCCCACAACAACAGAGGCTTTCCTTTTTAATGCCACAGGAAAGAGATCAGTGAGAGGTGTTGGCATAATAGAGGCACTTTAAAATCATTCCAACCAATGTAATATTTCTAAACTACTTTATTTCTGTTTAGAATTCTACATCCCAGTACCCTTAGATGAAGCAACTACCAATAAATTATGTTTATCTGTCCTGTCAAATTTGAGTTTCATATCGGGTGGCTCTTTATCACAGCGCTGTTGAATGATTGATTTTGTTTGGCAACAGAAAAATGTAATTAAATGAACAGTTTTTTGAGAACCATGCAGATGCAGGTAATAACACGCACTGCTTTCTCTCTCTCTCTGGACAGATTCTGTCCTCCATTGAGCTGCTGCAGCATTCGCTGCCCAAAATCAACCGCAGCGCCTCTGAACCTTCGCTGCACAGAGCGTCACAGAGTGAAGACATCAGCTCCTTCACACTCACCTCCATGAAGCTGCCCGTCTTCTAGAAGCCAAATACTATTGCCTTGTGCTGCTACAATGTCATTAAAAGAATTTGGGACTGAAACTGTGCAGGAGTTGCAAACTAGAATAAGAAGGGAACCGGAGAGCTCCATTCATAGCTGATGTTGATCTCAGAAATGAAGGTTGTTTCCTGTGTTTGCAGGCCAGTGACAGATGCACTTTGATTATAACAAGATTATAAGAGTAAAGGATCCCGCAGTTTTATGTGTCTGAAAAGATGTTGCCCTCAATGATGTTTGAATATTATATACACAAGATGAGCTGCATGATTTAGTATTGAGCTGTCATTGAATGCTGTTCATTAGTAAGATGCGACATAGTTTTACACAATTTGAGCTCTATTTTGTGATGTCAAGTATTTTGAAGGTATTTTGACTCTATATTGAATATATACTGTTAATCAATTATTTTAATAAAATTAAGTTAAATACCCTTTTCTATCATTGCATGTCTTCTTTTGCTGTGTTCATTGTACGATTGAAGTTTTTTTCTAGTGCTGCCTTAAAGAAGCACAACATAAAATACAGTGCCTTGCAAAAGTATTCATTTTTTACATTCTGTAGTGTCACAGCCTTATGTTAACCTGCTTTAAATTTCTTCCACATCAATCTACACTTCACACACCATAACGACAAAGCAAAAAAATTAAATAATTGCATAAGTATTCATCTGTGACACTTGAAATGTCGCTCATGAGCATCTTTGAGATATTTCTACACTTTGATTGTAGTTAATCTGTGACGATTTCAATTGACTGGACATGATTTGGAAAGGCACACACCTGTCTATATGAGGTCTAACAGCTGAAAACGCATATCAGCAAAAATCAATTAGAAAAAAGATTCTCTGATCTGATGGACCTCAATTCCAAGTGTCCAAATACTAATTGTCATTATGATGTATGAAGTATAGATTGATATGGAATTTTTTTTAACATAACAAAATGTGGAAAAAATAAAGGGATTTGACTACTTTTGCACTGTATATTCCACAATACAAAATAATGACTGTTACTGTACAGAATTACCTTGTTCAAAGGTAATTTGTGTAAATTCAGAAAATATTCAATCATAATGAATATTAAAACTATATGTTCAGCTATAAGTAACATTTAGTTGACAGTATAAACAGAGCTGTGCATGCAGTGACTTAGGGATGTACAAGATGAATGTTACATCTGTCACAGTTCACAATAATGTCATGCAACTCAGCTCGGGCTGTCTTGAGCAAAGCTGATGAGATTATCTGTCTAATCTGGCAGCAAGTCAGTCTTAAAAACATGTCCATGGCGTCAGAGATGTGCAAGAGTGGTCCAAAGATCTGTGGAACATTTGCAGGTACAGATTGGTGTAACCTCAAATGTTAACTATTCAGCAACCATAAAAAGGACTTATTACAACTCTTATTTATGTTACAATTTGATATAATATATTATTTGCTGAGAAGACTAAATGTATATAACTCATTTATAAGTCACTGGATACATGCAAATATAAATTAAATAGTGGCAGAGAGAGAGAGTTAAGAGTGATTGGCTTAACTGCAGCATGGCCTTGCATACGTCAACAGAGAGAAGCGAGTCAGACTGCATAGCAAGATATGACTTTTGATTAAAGATTCTCAGAAAAAGAATTATAAAGAAGTGAAACTCAACTACTGAGCCAACTATTCACTTACATATTGAAGCATGGTCTCCACAAGACATCTAAGCGTGTGCTGTTGCATCTGCCATCAAGACATGATCAGCAGATTTTGCAAGTCCTGCAAACTGTGAGGTGGGGTCTTCATGGATCGGATTTGTTGGTCCAGCAATCAAATGGTTAATTTGGAGGCCAAGGCAACACGTTGAACTCTTTGTCATGTGCCTCAAACCATTCTGCAGTGGCAGGGTGCATTATCCTGCTGAAAGAGGCCACTGCAATTGGGGAAAACCATTGACAGGTGTACAGTAGGGGGTCTGCAACAATCTTTAGGAAGGCAGTTCAGGTCAAAGCAACATCCACGTGAAGGCAGGACCCAAGGTTTCCCAACACAACATTGCCCAGAGCCTCTTCCCATCATGCATCCTGGTGCCATCTCTTCCTCAGGTAGATGACAGATGCACCTGACCATATACTTGATCTAAAAGAAAAAGTGATTCATCAGACTTGGCGAGCTCCTTCCATTGCTCCATGGTCCAGTTCTGATGCTCATGTGCCCATTGTAGGTTCTTTCGTCAGTGAACAGGGGTCATCATTACCCCTACTGAAAAGAAGTATTCTTCAAGTTTATTTTATTAAGTATACTTAACTAAAGTTCAAGTATATTTTTAAGTATAGTTTATGTAGTAAGTATACAAATATCAGTGTACTAGTAGTATACTTCAATACTCCTTGGGACTAAATTGGCCCACTTTCTAGAATATAAAATTATACTTTTAATTACACTTTAAGTATAACAGTAGTAAACTTTGAGTACACAACTAGTTTACGTCCATGTTTTTAGTTTGTACTGCAACTATACTAAAAGTGAACTAATAGGTATACTGATAGTTTACTAATTAAATACTTGTAGCATTTTTAGGACACTTTGAGTACAATCTCAGTTTAGTAGTTTAGTAGTTTTATACTGCAAGTATACTCGTAATTTTATGTTAAGTAAACTTTACATCATACTTTAAGTATACTACTATGTCCCTATTTAGGTATGTGAATATATTTTGTTATAATAATATCCACATACACACCTCACAAGAAAGAAAGGGTACTCTGCTTGTACACAAACATGTTATTCTAGCTTCATGCATCTTTTTGTAACACACTTTGCATGTGGTTACGTTTTCATAATAAAACACAAAAGAACTAAATCACCAACATTTTGAAAAAATGCTGAAAAAAGAACTATATGATTGGCTTTCAGAACGATAATCAAATGATGGAGTCGACCAACACCCCAAGCTTCATTGGTCGACATTTTATTCCAAAACGTTACACAGTTTTGATGCTGTTTTATGTCGGATGATCGTGTTACCGGGTGGTGGTCTCAATCGCTCCTGAACTCGTGAAGCAGTATGCATGTACACAATTCGGATCACTGGTAGGGTACCCTGGCTCACGCACATGGTGGGACAGTGAATTTACTCAATTTCCGGTGACAAGTACATACCACATCACCTAACCACAATGTAGAACATCATTGCTGGAATTAATAAACAAGAGGCAGGACCCATCTCTTTTTTATATTACGTTTATTATCTTTAAACACATCCTTCTGTTACATGTTCTTACAACATTTCACATGTGTGTTTATGCTGAAATATCCTAAAAAAAAACGTTTGTCTTTTCAAATCTTCTATCGTGTGTCATTATATTTATCGAGTTGGCTCATGTTGTTTATGTTTCTTGCTTCAGAAATGTGACGTAATTTCCGGTAAGGAATAGCAAGCCACTAGAAGGCAAGCCTGCAACCTTTAGCCGAAAAAGCGTAACGGCTAATGCTAACGCTTCCGGTTTGGCAGTACTTGGGAAAGGAGACCAGAGGCCGTTTTTATTTTTGGATGGATGTCAATGGCGAAGAGGCTTCACTACGCTGAATAAACAGCTTTTTAGAGGAAACAGCTTGTCATTTAATGAATCGACAGCCTATCAGCTAATCTCCAACATGTTTTACACTAACCAGTACTTTCAGATTGAACTATTTTTAGAGTTTACACTGAAAAAAAAAAGTTATTTTATAAGATAAGTCACTGACTTTTTGCAACAGGTGAGATTCAGCTTATGGCACTCTCATTCATTCCTATGCTATCCGTAAACAGTGATTGCGTGTCGCACAACTCTGACTGAAATTCAATGACGGCAAGGCTGTACTGTGATTGGTTATTAAGGCACACTTGATCCAAGTTGACCATTGTGCTTTCTCCAATAGTAAGTAATACAGACCCTCTCACTCCTATAGTAGAACTCTCTGGCATAGCACCGATGCTCCCTAGTTTTTGCGGTGCATTGTGGGATTTTTCAGGGAGTGAATGTTCCAGTGCACTGGAAGGATTTCGTGATTGAGACTGCCCTTAAAGTGCCCTGACTACTGAACTAGGGAGCTGATTGAGTCACACCCTATGTGTGGAAGCGTCTGTTGTTTTGGTTTCTTCCTTGCTTGTGTTTTGGAAATTTTGTACAGAATATTGTATGTAATATTTTTAAATGTCATTTTAAGTATATTTCTAAGAAGTACATAAAGCACATTTCTGAGAAGTACATAAAAAGTAGACTGAATGTATACTTTCCTATATTTAGTTTAAAAGAAGTTGTATAATAATAGCACACTTGAATAAACTTATTTTTCGTAAGGGTAGACTCTGACTGGTCTGTAGTTACGCAGCCCCATTGACTGAGCCTGGTTTCTCCCAAGGTTTTTTCTCCATTCTGTCACCGATGGAGTTTTGGGTTCTTTGGCTTGCTTAGTTGGAGACTCTTGACTGATTGCACAGACACTATTGAAGAGAGCTGAACTGATGATGACTGAATCATCAATGAACTGACTTTAGCTGAAAAATGTTTGTTATTGTCCTCTTGCATTATCAGCACACTATTTTCCTGTTTAACACTGTGAAGCTGCTTTGACACAATCAGTATTGTATAAAGCGCTATACAAATAAAGGTGACTTGACTCGACTTCCTTGCACCATTTCATCACTACAAACAAGGAACACCCCACAAGGCTGTTTTGGAAATGCAATAGTGTATGACAAGTGCATGCAAGTAATGCATGACAGGCATGATTTTTAGCTTCAGATTCCAGATTTTATGATTTCATCCCGGGGAAGGATATCAAATACATTTAATTATTTTCATGATGCACATTTTTTTGTTTCACTTCTGTTCATTTAAATAGGTGAGATGGCTTAATTCATGAGTGGTATATACTTCCATCTGATGGAAAGCCTAAAAAAGTCAAGGTGTGTTTGCAAGAAAATAAAAGATTTGTTTTGATAACTTGTATTTACTTGTGTCTTTGCTATAAAAAGTATTGAATGTGCTACTTGAATTTTGGAGATTTTATTTGCTTTTAAATTTGTTATATGTGATCCGGTTTGTGTAGGTTTTTATTTTAACAATAATCTGTGCAAGAAAAGAGCAGTCTTTTAATCTGGTACAATTCTTTTCTACTCCTACTGTGTGTGTGTGTGTGTGTGTGTGTGTGTTCACTGTGTGAAAGAAAAGTGACAGCCTCATTGTCACCAGATGTAAAACTAATGTAAATCTGAGTGTCATCTGCATACAAAATGGTAATTAAGAAAAAGTGATCTTAAAAGCTGATCAAAAGAACCCTGAGGAACACCAAAATGAACTGACCCTATCTCAGACCTCTATCCACCCAGAGAGACAAACTGCTTACAATCTGATAAATAGGATCTGAACCAAATTAAAGCAGTTGCTAGGACACCAAATACAATTTCATTGATGAGTGAATAAAAGAGTGTGATCAACAGTGTCGAAAGTGGCACTGAGGGTAAAAAAAAGAACCAGAGTCAGAAGTCACTATCAAATCATTAGTGTCTTTAAAGCCTTTTTCAGTGCTCTGGTAAACACACACCTGCTTTTTCCTGTTGATGGAACGGATATGTACATATAATGCTGGCCATGCATGTTTAATGAGTGCCTACCTTCTGCTATTTTAGCATAAGAGGGTCTATAAATTAAAAGGTTATGATCCTGGTCTTGGTATGTATTGAATATAATACATGCCTTGATGATCAGAAATTTAGTGGACTCAATTCTGGTCTCAATTCTGCCCATGAGAAAGTTAACTGGAAATAGTGGATCTTGCCCAAACATGAACATAAATGGAGGTTCACTGGTATAGCCCAATTTTTCATCTTGCAAGAAGGAGTGTGCAGTGGATTGTGCAGTTAAACCTCTTGCATTGACCATTTCTACTAGGACTGGGGTGGTCCGACCACATGCAATGTCATACAACTTACACAACTGTTGAATAAGGGTGGTTTTTCGTGCCTATCTCTTTAAATGCAAATGAGCTGTTGCTCCCGCCCCTTTTTCCAGAATAGAGCTGCACCATTACAGCATGGACCTGCTAAAAACATCTGTTTTGGTTCTGATTATCATGTTTATCGCTTATGCATATCGTTTATGTTTATTTATTTTATTCTTTTCACTAACATTTAGATATACAAATTTTATAAAACGTCAAGAATAAAAATAGCTAGCTAGTTTAACTGATTATCTTAAAAGTCTATAGATATCGCTATTATTTAATATAGCTGTTAACACGTTCTCCGACAAGCTGAAGCGATGAGACCTGTTTTCTGGGTTTGGTGAGGTGACGTTCGACATATACCCTATTGAAACACATAATTTTATTTTGACAATCAACATTGTCTGAAGTTTAAGCATGTCTTTTCACTGGTTGTTGAAAAAATATATAATTTACCTTGTGAACTATGTGGAAAGTGTAATTTATACATTTCTACAAATCAGTGTTTAAGACTGATTAAGAGTCTATGCGCCAATGTAATTCCGCCGTCTTGGAAATCCGCTATGGTTATGCCATTACTAAAGAGTGGAGATCCCTCTGATTTGAATAATTATCATCCTATTTCTAGACTACCAGTTTCAGCAAAAGTGTTTGAGTCTCTGGTAAATGACCAATTGAAAGAACACTTGGTTAGACATACTATTTTAAATGCATTTCAGTCAGGATTCAGAGCAGGCCTTAGTACGACAACAGCTACTACATTAGTTACAAATTATTTAATCACTGCTCTTGATAAAAGGCAGCATTGTGCCGCCTTATTTGTCGACTTGACAAAAGTATTTGACTTAGTGGATAATGCTCTACTGCTACAGAGGCTTAAAGCTATAGGCCTTGGTAATTTGGCATTGAGTTGGTTTAAAAATTATTTATCAGACAGAACTGTGAACACAAATGTGTGTTTCTGTAGATAATTATACTTCTAATATGTTAAATGTTAAAAAGGGTGTCCCACAAGATTCTTTATTGGCACCACTTCTTTTTTCTATTTTTATTAATGATTTTGGTCAGGGAATAAACTCTGCGAAGTTAAATTTTTATGCTGATGATACAGTTATTTATTCAGCTGCATCCTCTTTGTCACAAGCCACTGAAATTCTTCAGGACTCTTTTTATACTTTTCACCATACCTTACTACAACTGAAATTAGTTCTAAATGTAAATAAAACTAAATATATTATTTTTACTCATAGCCGATCTTTGTCCTCTCTCCGTCCATTCTTACTATTGATGGCCTGCACATAGAAAGAGTTACGTCTCAGGTTACTTATGTAACCATGGTTCCCTGAGTAGGGAACGAGACACTGCGTCCTCTAGGGGTCGCTATGGGAAATGCCTCATCGTGACCCGTGTCTGAGGCATACACTGAAAAAACACCAACAACACGTTGGCCGGCGACAGCCATGACGTCACTACCGGTGCGACTATAGTATAAATATGCACCGGGAGAACACATCATCCACTTCTTCGTCTGAAGCTTGCGTCCGAAGCATGGCAATAAACCTAGAGGACGCAGTGTCTCGTTCCCTACTCAGGGAACCATGGTTACATAAGTGACCTGAGACGGTCCCTTTCATGGGAACTATCGAACTGTGTCCTCTAGCGGTCGCTATGGGGAATGGCATAAACCCAGGACCACGCCACCATGCTGCGGGGAGTGCAAGCCAGAACCATGGCGAACACTAAGTACCAACTCTACCATATTGCAATGGGAGTTGCCCCTGGGACGTTAGACGCTGTCAGTGACATTATTCCCTACGGCCAAAGGTCTAGGCTACATACCCCAAAAACTTACTTGTTAGGGCCAGAACTCCTGGGCCCGGAGTAGAGATCAAGGCTTGGAATCAGGAATAGATTCCTTTAAGGGAATACGACCAAGAACCTAGAATCATACTAAGTCTTGGCCTGTTACACAGGAGCTACCGCTTGCTCAGCATGAGCTTGCTGAAGGAACTGTCTCAAAAGACCCCTAGTAGCAACACCCTCTTAAGTAGGTATCCAGAGGATACATAAGAGTGGTGGTGCCCAAGGCGGAACCGGGGTTTTAAACCACTCAGAAAGAGCAAGAGGCTGCGGCGCGTAACTCTTACCATACAGGATTTTAGAAAAGAACGCAGAGTACTAGCGTGCAAACTTACCACAGTGTGGATTTTAGAAAGTGTACAAAGACTTCACGTGCACACTTACCATAACATGGATTTAAAAAATAACGTTCTAAGGGATTCTTGTGGTACTCTGAAAGAGCAGCCCATATATGGAAATGGTGCATCCCAAAACGCTTTGTTTGAGAAGTCATCAACTCGATCTTTAGGCTTATAATGCTGGAGTGGCTAGCTGTAAATCTGTAGCTGAGGGGGCAAACATCCAGCTTTCAATCGAGAGGGAGCTCGACCTACAAAATGTTCCAATGGTGGAACAGCTAGCAAAATTATTCAGCTGAGGGAGCAACACAACCAGTTCTCAAACGAGAAGGGGGCTCAACCTACAGCATGTTCCAAAGCTGGAAAAGCTAGCAATAATTTACTTAGCTGTGGGAGCAACACCCCCAGTTCTCAAACAAGAGGAGGCTCAACCTGCAGCATGTTCCAAAGCTGGAACAGCTAGCAATATATTAACTTAGCTGTGGAGCAACCCACCCCTTCTCAGTAAAATGGTGCTACACATTACCACGAGGACAGCCCATGGAGCTAGGAATCCAACTCCTCAGAGAGAATTTAATGCTCGAAAGAAAGCACCATGCTCACAATAACCCTCAATGGTGAGGGGAGCGATGCTTCCAGAGTGTGTCGACAGAGACACACTAGTTGAGTGGAACCCAAGGTACCGGGGTCTAAACCAACTCATAGAAAGGGAACAAGATTAATAACGTGTAACCCTTACCATACAGGAATTCAGAAAAGTGGGCAAAGCATAACGTGAACACCTACCACTTATGTGGATTTTAGAAAGTGTGCAAAGCATAACTTTGCACACTTACCACTTATTTGGATTTTTAGAAAGTGCGCAAAGCTTAACGTGTTCACTTACCATAGTATTTGGATTTTAGTGTTTTCCAAGCATCTGCTCACAGATACCCGTACTGAGCCAAATGGGAGAGGCAAGCTCAAATACAACAAGGTGAGGGGAGCACTGCCTGAGACAGCATTACACAAGAAGGTTCTCGCAAATGCCACCTATACTTCCCACTCGATGCCTCAGCAAGAAGGGATATCCTGGTGATCAGGAGGCCCCTCAGGGCAACCTAGATACGGTGTACCAGACAGGGCATTCTGAAAGCATAAGCCCAGCCCGGATGTCCAGGAAATTCTGCAGTGCCGTGCCGGGGGCCTAATGATCAAGAAAGGCTCCCGCGAGAAGCCTGGTGACCTGCCGCATAATTCCAGGAAGTATTAAGCCGAACTGTTTCTGAACCAAGTAGAGGGGGTGCTCATCGAGGACCTACCCTAGAAAAAAGGACAGAAACACACAGGTCCCAGAAAAACACTGCAAAGAAAGCTAGCAGAAAGATTATACACACAACCACCAGCGCATTAACTACACCTTATATACATAGAACTGTATATTATAATATACAGGTGGTACGGAAAGTATTCAGACCCCCTTAAAAATTTCACTCTTAACAATATTGCAGCCATTTGCTAAAATCATTTCAGTTAGTTTTTTTTCCTCATTAATGTACACACAGCACCCCATATTGACAGAAAAACACAGAATTGTTGACATTTTTGCAGATTTATTAAAAAAGAAAAACTGAAATATCACATGGTCTAAGTATTCAGACCCTTTGCTCAGTATTTAGTAGAAGCACATTTTGATCTAATACAGCCATGAGTTTTTTTTTGGGAAAGATGCAACAAGTTTTTTTTGGGGATCCTCTGCCATTCCTCCTGCAGATCCTCTCCAGTTCTGTCAGGTTGGATGGTAAACGTTGGTGGACAGCCATTTTTAGGTCTCTCCAGAGATGCTCAATTGGGTTTAAGTCAGGGCTCTGGCTGGGCCATTCAAGAACAGTCACAGAGTTGTTGTGAAGCCACTCCTTCGTTATTTTAGCTGTGTGCTTAGGGTCATTGTCTTGTTGGAAGGTAAACCTTCGGCCCAGTCTGATGTCCTGAGCACTCTGGAGAAGGTTTTATATCCCTGTACTTGGCCGCATTCATTGTTCCCTCGATTGCAACCAGTCGTCCTGTCCCTGCCGCTGCAAAACACCCCCACAGCATGATGCTGCCATCACCATGCTTCACTGTTGGGTCTGTATTAGACAGGTGATGAGCAGTGCCTGGTTTTCTCCACACATACCGCTTAGAATTAAGGCCAAAAAGTTCTATCTTGGTCTCATCAGACCAGAGAATCTTATTTCTCACCATCTCACAACTCCATGCGGGCTTTCATGTGTCTTGCACTGAGGAGAGGCTTCTGTCGGGCCACTTTGCCATAAAGCCCTGACTGGTGGAGGTGCTGCAGTGATGGTTGACTTTCTACACCTTTCTCCCATCTCCTGACTGCATCTCTGGAGCTCAGCCCCAGTGATCTTTGGGTTCTTCTTTACCTCTCTCACCAAGGCTCTTCTCCCCCGATAGCTCAGTTTGGCCGGACGGCCAGCTCTAGGAAGGGTTCTGGTCGTCCCAAACGTCTTCCATTTAAGGATTATGGAGGCCACTGTGCTCTTAGGAACCTTAAGTGCAGCAGAAATTTTTTTTGTAACCTTGGCCAGATCTGTGCCTTGCCAACAATTCTGTCTCTGAGCTTTTCAGGCAGTTCCTTTGACCTCATGATCTCATTTGCTCTGACATGCACTGTGAGCTGTAAGGTCTTATATGGACAGGTGTGTGGCTTTCCTAATCAAGTCCAATCGGTTTAATCAAACACAGCTGGACTCAAATGATGTTGTAGAACCATCTCAAGGATGATCAGGATAAATGGACAGCACTTGAGTTAAATATATGAGTTTCACAGCAAAGGGTCTGAATACTTAGAACCACGTGATATTTCAGTTTTTCTTTCTTAATAAATTTGCAAAAATGTCAACATTTCTGTGTTTTTCTGTCAATATTGGGGTGCTGTGTGTACATTAATGAGGAAAAAAAATTAACTTAAATGATTTTTTAGCAAATGGCTGCAATATAACAAAGTGTGAAATTTAAGGGGGTCTGAATACTTTTCCGTACCCACTGTATATATATTATATATAGAAATGGATCGTACTCACACACCATGGTTCCCACATCGGAGCCCCGTCCGAAGAAGCCTCTGGTCGGTCACTATGAAGCCATAGAACCAACCAAACATCATAGGTCCAGCATAGGAGACTATAATGCAGGAAATTCCCACCTAACCTCGGTCAGGTGGAGAGATGGTGGTTACAGGGGAATTTAGGAAGGTTAAGATAAGGGCAGATGTAAGACCCCCGGAGGAAATTAGTAGATACTGAGGTATCACTCCGATCCGGACAAAAGCACTGACGCCCTCTCTGGATCACATCCCTTAGGTCTTTTAACTACCTTTCTTTTGACCCGCGATTCTTCCTACCCCTACCCGCGGGCGGGGGAGTAGCGCGAGCCGCGACACTAGCCTTCTATGCCTGTCTCTGATCCTCAAACCGAGATGGGCCAGGACCCCTGGGTTGTTCGGGCTCAGACATGGACATTCGTGAAGGCACCTGAGCGTGCCTTTGCCTCCCTGAACTTCTCGACCACCGTCTCAACGGAGGTACCAAAAATTTCGGAAGGCGAAACTGGCGCATCGAGAAGAAAGCACCTCTCTTTTTTCCCGATATCTGCTAGGTTCACCCACAGATGTCCCTCCGTCACTACCATAGCCGCCATGGACCTGCCACTAGCAGAGGCGGCCTGCTTAGTAGCACGGAGATCAAGTCCGTGGTGTGACGCAACTCAGCCACCTCAACAGGGGATAGACCCTGACCCTTGTCCTGGTCTTTCAGCAGGTCAGCCTGATATGCTTGGAGCATCACCATCGTGTGCAATAAAGCAACAGCCAGACCTGCTGCAGCTGCGTATGCCCTGGCATTAGAGCGAGATATCAAGGAGGGAGTCTTAAAAGAGGACGTCTCATCCATAGAGAGATAGCTGGCCAGTGTCTCTCTATAGGGGCATCTTCTCATTACCGCTTTTGCGCATTGCCTCGATGTTGGTATAACTTGTATGCTTGAATCGATGGATGCGTGAGGAAAAAACTGCCTTTTCCATTCCTTCTCAATCTCTGTATGGAAAACAGGAAGAAAGGAAGGCTCACCTGAGCTGGAGGGTTATGGCCAGAAAAAATAACGTTCATCGAGATGACCTCGCGACGTCACTTTCTTCGCCTGCTTCACGGCAAGTAAAGCCTCGCCGTGGCATGATCCATAACTTTCAAAAGCTCATCATACGCAGGGCAGGAGGATTGGGAAGGCTCAGCCTCAGCTATTTTCCTGCTTTCCAGCAGAGCACTGGCCCCTGGATCAGACAATGTTAATGAAATAACTCATCCTCCAGCAGCTCACTCTCGTCCACAGCCGACGAGCGCGAGAGGGAAAACCCCTCTTCAAACTCATCGGCCAGATCCACTTGCGATCCCCACGAGCTCATTCTCCTCTGTGCCTCAGCAGCGGCGGGTCCTGAACTGCGGGAAGCAGATGGCTGCCCCTCTTTCCTCGAAGAGAGACAAATGAGAGCAAAGCTTTTTCATTGGAGAAACGCTCACAGTGCACACAGATTGTGCCCAAACAAATAACGCATAGATCGTGTGTGTCATCAGATGTTAAACAACGACAACACGGATGCACACATCCTCTAAACGCTTTGCTAGTGCTCACCATAATGATATGAATAGAGATCACTCTTACCACAGAAATGCACGCTTCAAACAAAACTATATTTATACTATAGTCGCACCGGTAGTGACGTCATGGGCTGTCGCCGGCCAACGAGTTGGTGTTTTTTCAATGTATGCTTCAGACACGGTCACGACGAGGCGTTCCCCATAGCGACCCTTAGAGGACGCAGTTCGAAGTTTCCATGAAAGGGAACAGCTTATAAGTATTTAGGGATATGACTTGACGAGAAGTTCGCTTTTGCTGTACATATTGATTACTTGGTGAAAAGACTTAAACCAAGATTGGGTTTTTTATTTCGGCAAAAAAAAGTTTTTCCTTTGGAGCTAGAAAGCAAATTATACAGAGTACATTTTTACCCATTCTAGATTATGGAGATGTTATTTACATGCATGCTTCTACGTATTTATTGAAAAGGCTGGATAGTGTTTATCATGCTGCATTGCAATTTATATTTTATATTTTTATAACAATTTATAACAAATGCTTGCTCACGTACTCATCATTGTTTGCTGTATAATAAAGTTGGTTGGTCCTCTTTTATATCAAAGAAGGAAATCACATATGTTAGTGTATACTATAAATGCATTGTTGGGCATGCTTCCAAATTACATCTCTAGTCTTTTATGCTTAAGTAGAAAGAATTATATCACCAGATCATCAAATGGGATTCAATTAGAAATGCCCGGGGTACATTAAGAGCATGGAAAATCAGCTTTCTCTTACTATGCTCCGTGGTTGTGGAATGTATTTCAAACTAGAAACAATTCCTTCTTTGAATATTTAAAAAAATTGAGTGCAGTGTTTAGCAAATGAACCATGTTGTGGTTTTAATTAATTTACTGATTTATGATTTTTGTTTTTGCTTTGGTTCTATATAATTTTGTCTTGTGAGGTGTGGTTTGTGAAATTTTTGTACGGTCATCTTGGCCAGGACTCCCTGAAAGAAGAGATTGCTTTTATCTCAATGGGACTTTCCTGGAAAAATAAAGGATAAATAAAATAAAATAAAATAAGAGTGTTCAGTGTTTGTTCAGAGTTTTATTTTTATTGCTTATTATTATATTATTTCAGTAATAGAGCTTTCATCCATTGTAGCAAATCAATTTCACCATATTTTATAACACATTTACAATACTAGAAGTACATAGACAATGATATCTATTATTTCAACAGTGATGTCATAAAAGAACATACACACATTACCTTTCAACACACAGTGACACACACATTTGATCATGCAATTAAAATGTATATATTTATACTGTATAGTCTCCATACTTTAATGTATATATACATTCTCACACACACACACAGGTTTCCGTGTTTTATGGGGTCATTTCATATCACATACTGATAAAAAATGTATAGCCTGAATGCACTGTAAGTCGCTTTGGATAAAAGCGTCTGCTAAATGCATAAATTTTATTTTATTTTATTTCATAGGCATAATGGTTTTATACTGTACAAACTGTATTTTCTATCCCCTTACCCTAACCCTACCCCTAAACCTACCTCTCACACAAAACACAGCATTTTTTTCAAAAAACTTCCCTCTGTTTGATTTATAAGCTTGTTTCCTCATGGGTACCAAAAACAAATGTCCCCACAAGGTCAACATTACGTATTACTATCCTTGTGGTGACTTTTGGTCCCCTTTACCAATGGAATACCAGGTACACACAGACACACACACACACAACACCACCCACACACACACACACAGTAACTCTTTGAACACCATATACTGAAACATAACACAAGACATAAAACAAGAAAAAAAGAAGTACAAGGAAAGAGTGGCACTGAACACTAGGCACGATCTGCTGTATCACCACACACAACAACCCTGAAGAGACAACCGCTTCACATAGAAACAAAGCAACCATCACAAGCGCAGAACAGTGAAAGTTACACAGTACAGCCTGAAATACCGATCAGGCCCAAATTAAGACTTTTCTTACAGATTATTTGTTCCCTTGCACCTCAGGTCACTGTCTGAATGTTTGAACACAACCTGTCGGGAGTTTAAATGCTTCGAGCTTTCATGGTTGTATTAGTTTGCCTGCACTAATTTTGGTCCCACAGCAACACCATTGCAGTCAAGAATGTACTGCAAACAGCCTTGTGGAGGAGCTTTCTGTGGTGGGCCGTGCTTTACTTCAACCACAGCATCCTTCTCAAGAGCATTCTGAAAGAAACAAGCACATCTGCTCATACAAGTGACATTCACAACAGAGATGTATTAGTTTTACCCTCCGAGCTGCTGACATGCTCTTACTGTATGCTCTGCACTATAGATAACTTGCTTTGAAAATCAAACATCAAAAATTAAAGGTAAAATGCTGTCTTATTCTGTAAGTTAGGTCAGATGTTTTTGTTTACATCATGTTTGTCTTTGTTACATCATCTACCTTTCTTGGTTGAATAGCAGTTGGTCTTTTGGGATTTTGTGCCATAACATGATTCAATTTGGCAACGACCATGTCTGCTATTAGCTGCTGGTCCTCGGCCTGATGGTCTCCCACTAATGGCATAGATGAACCAATTACCTAATCAAAAAAACACAGATATTAGTAATATTACATAGAGAATAAAACACAATGGTTGAATTTGTAGAAGAAAAACTACAAAACAAAAATGCTCTACAGCATCTGTATATGTCATATCTATACAACTAGCATGCAGCTCTTCCTAAAGTATAGCACATACCTCAGTAATGTAATCTTTTCCATCTTTTCCATGAATAGCTTTAACGGCACAAATTTCGAGGCCTCCAAATATTTCACTGCAGGTGTCAACCCAAAGCTTATACCTGCAGAACAATGCAACTTGCTTGGTCATGTCTGAAGCATACTGCTTACCTTACATACTTGTAGCAGATACTTTAAAATGTGCCATTATTGTTAGGGTTACCTGTCAGTCATAGCCACCTGCTCCACCATGGCAGTGCCAGTGTTGGACTTCCAGTTTCCTGAGACTGACGTCCTCCTATGAAACGAGGAGCATTCTTCATCTGTCAAGAACAGCATTCAGCTAAATCTGAGATGTGTTCAGAAACTCTACAGAAAAGCATTGTTACTCACACGTAAGCTTTGTAATCATTTCCTATTTTCTGAATCCTGATGTCGTATTTGGCTTCGATGAATGGTTCACATGTGCTGTAGGTCTGAGTGATGGCCACCACACTCACTATGTCCTGAAACTTTGTGTGGTTCTCTACTTTCACCTTAACAACACATATGATTTGATTACATGCTTAACTACACATGAACACGCATCGCTTCTTTACTGTTATCGCTTCAGTTTAAACATTACCTTCCCCACACCAGAGTGAGCGTGCCCAATTTTCACGACAACAGGGAATGCCGGCATGGTCACCTAGTTTGTTTTCCCACAAGCAGAGTATTTATTTAATTATGCAGATATAGTCATCACTGGAAGAAAATGTTTATGGAGCAATCGCTTACCATTTCTTTATAGTTGGGATAGAACGTCTGTTCAATTAATGGGAATTTCTCCTGTCCAAGTTTCTTGCATGTGCTGATCAGACATGCAAACTGCAGGTAGGTTTGGAGAGATGAGTTTGGATCAGATATCTATCAAATGATACGTCACGTCAGATTGACCATTCTCAAACTTACTGCCCAGGGTTTGTCACAGAGGTTGTAAATGGACTCCAGGGAGTTGATGCTTGGAATGCCGGCGTACTGCAGTCCGATGATTAAGTTACGGAAGTCTTCATTCTCTGCCATGCTGTAAGCATGCTGTCGGATCAGGACAAAGTCAGGCTTAAATGACCTGTAGGGGAATATATCACACACAAAAGTCATTTTTGCAATGTGGTTGTATATGTTGCGTTATTTATAAATATGCAACCAACTGTCCAATTGTGGAAGCACCAATTACATCACGTTTATCACACTGACAGATCAGCGTGCAATCAGGGAGTCCTGCCTGCCTAGTACATAACTCATCGCAGCCTGGTTACATACTAGGAATTCTTGTTTTCTTCCCCTGTGAAGATTGTGGAAACTGCACTGAAAATGCATTCATGTATTTAAATCCTGTTCTGCTGTTGGCTGGGTTTGTCTTTTCACTAGAGTGAACCTCACAGGTATTGCGGGTGAGGAACATGAAGCCCTCCCATCTTCTCGACAATGATGAAGATGAGGAAACTGACTCTATCCTCCCACCTAATTCATCTTGATAATGTAGCAGCCAGAGTGGAGACACCTGCTGTCAGATTAGACCTCATGGAAGTCTGCTGCAGGGCCGCGGCCAAACTTCCATCGAATGGTTCTCTCAACAGGTGGGCCGAGGAGCAGAAAGGATCTCTGTGATGGTAAAAGACTGTCATCACACCGATTAGACAATTCAGTCCAGCTGTCCCGGCATGCATTGTGGAGATGAAGGCACTGAAACAAACCTTATTCTCACAGTGTGCCTGTTAAGGGTTTTGCATGGCTGGGTATTCAAGATATATGGGGGAACTGGGGCTAGACCTCAGTCTGCCCACGTGAAACTTCACGCAACAGTCCAAGAGGGGCTTCTGAGATTACCGCACTCATTGCCAAACCGGCTCAGGCTAAGGCAAAACAGTCCTGCCAATCCTCAAGGCGGGAAAAAGTGGAGGCTATGTACTGTAGGGACAGAACTATTCACCACAAAGTGACAGAGAGTAGCACTGGGGGGGGGCACTTTTCTTCCTCCCCCCAGAGAATATGGATATTTTTCTTACAAAAACGCATCGATTCGCTACAGGAGGCCTTTGTTCACCCCCCGGAGCCATGTGAGACACCTTTTTTTTATGGATGGGCGATTTTTATTTAACTTCTTTTGGACTGATGCACGCAACACCTGCTGAGTGCCATGAAACCGCTTGAAAGATCAAAGACAATTTTTTATATAACTCCGACTGGATTCGTCTGAAAGAAGAAAGTCATATGCACCTAGGATGCCTCGGGGGTGAGTAAAACGCAGCCTAATTTTCATTTTTGGGTGAACTAACCCTTTAACAACAGTTCAATCCATTGAACGCACTGTACTTCTTTCCCTCACATCCTCGTTTTTCACTTCTGTCAAAAAGTAAATATGGTGCTTCCGTGATTAAGGTCTATGCTATAATGTCTTATATAGTAATTTTAGACAGTGTTGAATGTGCCTCTGAAGACTGAGTAAACCGATTTGCGTAATTACACAGAAGCATTGTCTTGGTGACAAGCCACTTAAATCATTGTGAAAGGGCTTTTATTACAATTGTTCTTTATTACATCTCAGTATAATGATATAGCTTTTATGTGTGACACATCAAATCAGATCTCTCTGAGTGGGTTAATTTAGCTTTCATACTGATTGAAGGTTAAGAAATTTAGCTGGCTGTTATTGTATGCACAATAACAAAATCATACAGAAACTGATATTTTTAGATAATATACAATCGTTATTGCACATTAACTCAGTTATTGCTGTATAATTCGAATAGCTTGAGGTAAATTTTAAATGCCAGTTTACCTGACAACTTTGTTTTCATTCTGCAAAACCAGCACAGCCACGTTATATGATCCATTAGCATGAGCCACGACACTGATGTCACCAAACTCAGCCTGAAAAACACAATCAATCAATCAATCAATCAGTAACTGAATAAATAAGAATATTTTGATTGATTTGATTTGTCTTGTAACTTTCATAAACTCACCTGTTCAACTTTAATATCATAATCTCCATTCAGTTTTTTCCCTCTAAAGAGTTTGGTCCTGTAGAAAAGGGGGGGGTTAAAAAGAGATTTAAAAAGGACTAAAATATACTTTTTTTCTGTTCATAATAATCAAAATAAATTGGATCATACAGAAATGCATTCATATTTCATTCAAATACATAAGTGAAATTAACTTGACTTAATATTACATAGTAATACATAGTAATGCGCTTTATCATTTGAGAGTTCATTAATAATCCCTTAAAGGAGATATTTGTACCTAAAAGGTGCATATTAATACCTTAATAGTAGCAATGTGGTACTATTACACTTAAGGTACTACTGCGAACCTTTTAGCGGTGAAAGGGGACAAGGATGTCCTTTATAGTGTACTGCCCCAGTGACAAGCTGTTGTACAATTGTTATACATTTTTTTTGCGGGAATGTATATGAAAGTGGTATTTGTGCCTTGCATGTTGGCATGAGGATGATGGCATATTGTGCAGTAGGCTAGTTACCATGGTGATCAACAATTTTACTCATTTTTTCACCTGAAGCAGTTCATGTGACATTCCAGGAATTCCTCGATTGAATTGCCTTGCTACAACGTGAATCAATGTTTTCACTTCAACTTAAGGTTAGACACACACAGACACCAACTAAATGATTATATAAAATAATTACAAAAATATATATAATAATAATACGTTTATATAAAAAAATGGATGACTAGTAATTTCATCACATATTCATTTTCATAATATTTCATAATATTCAAATCCGTTAAAGGATTTCTAGGTTGCATTTAATAGGACAACTGGATCATCCGTACTACTATGTTAGAAGAATGGCATCTACGCTAATATTAGTCTCTTTCATTCTAATTCTGAGGTCACCGTAGCCATCTAGATCCAGTCCAGATGGTGGATCAGCACCTAGAGACGACCTCTACAGCCCTGAATGTCAGCGGAGATCATGTCAACTAGATGCACAGATAGATAGACATGCATAGATAGACAGATCCCCTGTGAAGACCTCGTCACCTCGACGACCAGTGGCACAAGACCACGGGAACCAGATGAGTCCTCTGCTCAATCTGACCTGTGTTGCAGCTTGGAATTAAAGCACACCATGCCGGTTTGGTCTGTCCAGAGGAGAACTGGCCCCCCGACTGAGCCTGGTTTCTCCCCAGGTTTTTTCTCCATTCTGACACCGATGAAGTTTTGGGTTCTTTGGCTTGCTTAGTTGGAGACTCTTGACTGATTGCACAGACACTATTGAAGAGAGCTGAACTGATGATGAATCACTGAATCAACAATGCACTGACTTAGCTGGAAATGGCTTCTTTGACTAATGGTCTTCTTGCATACTGACAACCTATTTTCCTGTTTAACACTGTAAAGCTGCTTTGACACAACCAGTATTGTATAAAACGCTATACAAATAATGGTGACTATTAGAGCTACAGTGATAAAATAGCAGCCAAACTGGTTGTTGGTTGCTGAGCTACTGCCATCTCAGTAACACGAAGAGCTATAATTCAGATCAGTGGAGTTTAAACTTCTTGTTAGTAATTACACATTTCACCAACAGTGTCATTCAGTGCAGTGCACTAATTTCAGGGACTGCTCCTTTGCTGTCGGATATTATGTTGGCAGAACCGGACTAAAATCACAGCTGATCATTTCTCTGTCACCCCTCCTTTGCAACAGATGTGCACTGCTGATCCACCTTTAAACAACAAGAAACATGTACATAATACACACATAACACAACAGACCTCCTTCCTGACCCTTCACATAAACACACAAACTAATGGTCACGTTGGATATTAGTGATCCATTTAATCCCAAATTATTCTCATCTAAACATGTGTATTACACACATTACTCAACAATTACTCTAATAAAATAATTAACACTTCTCTAAAGGTATGAATGTCCCGTGAGCAAGATTTAATGGAATAAGATCCATATTATTAATATTAATAACAGACCCTTTAAAAATAAAAGGTATTTAATATAGTACCTGTTATACCTGTATCCGTATTATAGGTTATTACATGTGTTTTGGAGCATTGATACAGACAGGATTATTTACACCAAACATAAAAATATGATATGATATGATATGATATGTGACATCTCAAAGCAGCTTGAAAGCAATCAGTTTAGTCAGTTTGTCTGTCTCTGAACTCATTCTCTAAATCTTTGACGCATATGGGGGAAGTCGTGGCCTATAGGTTAGAGAGTCGGACTCGTATCCCAAAGGTTGTGGGTTCGAGTCTCGTACCGGCAGGGTTTGTAGGTGGGGGGAGTGAATGTACAGCGCTCTCTCCCACCTTCAATACCACGACTGAGGTGCCCTTGAGCAAGGCACCGAACCCCCAACTGCTCCCCGGGCTCCACAGCAAAAAATGGCTGCCCACTGCTCCGGGTGTGTGTTCACTGTGTGTGTGTTCACTGCTGTGTGTGTGTGTGCACTGTGGATGGGATAAATGCAGAGCACTAATTCCGAGTATGGGTCACCATACATGTCACTTCACTCACTAAAAAAAAAAAAATACTGTATCACAAATTAACAGCGTACCCTCTGCAAGACTAAACAATATGTGACCATTTCTTCTGTATACTAATGCAAATACAGGTTTAAAGGATATCATGCATTTGCTATAATTCACACTAATCTTTTGAGGAAATGACAGAGATTGTTGTCATCAATTTGCAGAGTCCACTTGATTTATCTAAACGCAGGAAATGCCTCAGATATTCCTGCTCCTTAAATTCACCCATTCTTTCACATTGATATTAATAATTCACAATCATTTTCTAAATAACCACATTGTTGTGTGTTAAGTTGTCACCTTGTGTTAATACCACGCTCACACTATAGACAGTGAGTGTAATATCATTACTAATCAAATACACTTTAGGCATGTAGATCAGTGAGACTTAAGATTTATTCAGTGATGGCGTTGCCTTTTCCCAGTCAATAACAACATGAAGCTTGTGAATGAAAGATGTTAATTATGAAAGTGTGCCTTTACTATATCTTCTTGTTTTTCTCCACCAAACAAAATTCAACTATTAAACTTTGCACTAAATAAATAACTCAACAGATAAGGATTTAAAAAATGAGGAGAAGCCAAATACAACCTGATTATCAGGGCGCTCAAGTGAAAATCGTCGCTCTCACCAGTCCTGTTGTGGTCCATCGATGACCAGCAGGAGCTTGTGTCTCTTGGATGATGCAGGCACAGGCGTTTGCTCCACCAGCCCTGCTGAGGCGGCCGTCTGCTTCACCACACTGGTGATGGAGCTGAAGAATCCCGTGCCCAGAGGCTGGGGTTGGATGGGGTTTCTCTCCTGGCCCGGGGACACTGGAGCTGGTCCTGAGGCTGGTCCGGGAGGGGGAGGCTGAGGAGGATCAGGTTTCTGCAGGTCTGACATGTAGCCATTAGGCAGGTTGGAGATAAAGGTGCTGTCCGACAGACGCCGGCGCAGGTAGTTCATGGCTAAAGAGATTAGAGGAGGAGCGCTGCTTTAGGAATAGATGTGGAGATGTCAAGCGCCTACATTCAGGGGATTTATCCCAGCAGGAGAAGCTCAGAAGTGAGAAGTGAGATGCTGGGGTCCCTCCTTGCGTCGCAGTGTTTCCTCTCCTCTCTGCTTTCTCCAGCTCTGATGTCGTGTATATATGCAGCCAATCAGACGCTTGCTGCATCCCTGCATGAGATGCTTGCTCTCTCTACCCTCCCCCATACTAGACTGCCTGATCGCATCCTTCATGACAAAACAGTATACTAAATAAAAAGGCTTCCCGCAGCGCATGCATGGGAAAATAGAGTGCACTGAGCAAATGAGCTTCGAATTACTATTTTGTTTTTCTCGCAGATACAGCTACAGAGATATTGCTTGAACTACATGAACTGTCACACCACATTCAACTGCATTCTTTACCACAGCTCTCCCCTGATCCAAGAGATTTGTGTTGCAGTACCTGTAAGCTATTTATTAATCTCTCTTATTATTTATACATAGTGCAACCTTAATTTATTATTAACCCGTATGCAATCTTGACAGCCTGAGGGAAGATGAACTTGGATTTGCTGGCTGGACTTCTTTTTTTCTCTTGAGATTCCTACCGACAAGACATGTTTTTGGCACATTTTCCCACGATTTGTCCCATAATAATTACATGTTGAGTGAGGTGTTCCTCTGCAGCTGTTCAAACACATTCGACCACATGAGCGAATGCAATGTCAGTGTGGCCTCAAATGTTGAGCACCTCCAGCGGTTATATATATATATATATGAATGTGTGGAGTTACTTTATAAATTTAGAATGTATGACTTGTTGCCTTTTGGAGCATTAGTTGTTTTTTATTAGTAGTAGGCTACCTTTTAGATTTTACCTTTAGTTATACACAGAAAATTTGCCAGTAAGCACCAGTTCGAACTGAAACTGGATAAACACATTTTCATCAGAAGTGTAGTCTATAATAAAAAGCAATAGGAGGTATAATAATAACAGCAAGATTGCTAGCAAGTAACATAATAGCATAAATATCATCTCATCAACGCCCCTCAAGTAAATGTCGCGAGATTTTGGCATAGGACGGTTACCTTTCAGAAGGAGCCCAGGAGCCCCTCACTGCAGCTGCAGAGCCTGTGGTTTATACCAGTGGTGCTCGCTGCAGAGACAAATGGGAGGGGCTAGACCTCTAGCTCCTCCTCGCTGGATCTAGTGGGCGGGGCTTGAAGCGCTATCACGCGCCACCATGTGGCTGTTAATGTTATTGCCAGTTCAACCGTAATGGAAGTAAATGCTTGTTTTGATGCGCAAGATGCTGGCATAGATACTATTGGCTTATTTTACTCTAATATTTGTCATGATTATGACTGATTTTTTTCATCATGGTCAGTATCGTTTCTGTGAAAAACGGCATTACGTAAATACTTTTTTTAAATAGTGCTTTATTGTCAACAAATAGCATGCACAATTCCATATCCCACTGTATTACGGAAATACTTGATAAGAACATTACTCACACTATATATATGTGTGTGTTTCTAACACCTTTTTAAACTTTGTGTCTATGTAAATAAATCTTAAATCTAGATAAAATGTCATAAAATAATATCATAAATATATTTCAAGAACACACTTCTTTCACACAAAATTTTAATGGTATAGCAAGATATAAAATAATAAATATATTTCAAGAACACACTTCTTTTCACACAAAATATTAATGAAATTTTACAAAACAAAAATCAATATCTACATTATAGTAACAGTAACCCACTGGCAGATTCACAAATGAGGGTTGTGTAAACAAGACACACGGATAGCTCTTTTGTCTCGTATGTCCTGCGAGAATAATTCCATGTCCTCTACTCTCTGAAAAGTGAAAAGGAAGGGAGCCCGAGTTTGATCTTCATCCCTTTCACCTTCATAAAACATGGTGTTTATGAACAAGTCTTGCATTGCGATAGCCAACAAGGCATCGTCCTCCTTCATCCTTAAGATCTTTGGCAGTTCAATCTTCCCAGCAAAGTGGTGTTGGTTCTCCTCCACCCACTTACAGGCCAGCTGAATGTTTCTCATCACTGCCGAGTCCTGTGTGCAAAATAAGAATTCCAATAATAATGTAATTAATAAGTGCTGCTCATAAACACCTTTATGAAACAGGACAGTTAAATACATAACCAAGTCAAGCAATACATAAACATTCCCTCTACATACACAGATGTTCTTGTTCCTGGGTGACTAGTTGTTGGACTTGACTGTGGGAAGTGACAAACATAACAATGTTTTAGACATGCATTGCTTTATTTTTTATTTATTGCCTGCATACTGGAAATGCACAATATGGAGGTTTTAATCTAAAGTATACTTATCAATATCATACCTTGTCAGAGGAAATGTCTGAATTAACTGATAGCACCACCACTTCCTGATTATAGGCATGTCAGACTGATAAAAGATAGCAATTGAAAATCATAGTCATATTTTTTTATTTTGTTGAAAGTGTTCTCGCAGTCCTTTTTGCTTTACAAATAACCATAAATTGATGCAAACTCACCGCAGCAAAATCAAATGGCTTTGAGAGCGTAACATGGAGTGCATACTAAAAAACAAAACCAAAACTATATTAACAAATGTGGTGTTTAGCACACAGACACAGCTGTACAGCAATTATAAAACCACCTACCATCAACATGAATACCCCGCAATCAATTCCTCTTTGCTGAAGAGGGGCACCCTGTTAATTATAGACAATATACAATTAGACCATATACAATAAATATATTACCATTACGTTCGGTGATTGTTTTTTGGTTTGTTTAAGTGCACTTGGTTTACTCAATTCACCCATAGTGGGTTATTTGTGACAACTGTGTACTGCATTCTTTCTTAACACTCCACTACAGATATGAAAAGTTCACAAGCAAAGAAGTTAAAAAGCTGTACCTCAAAATCTGTCAGTACAGACATGTTCCAATGGCTGGGAGAAATGTGATTGGCCAGATTTCTAAAGTAATGCAAGAATAAAAAAAATCTATCTTTACGAGCAGTCACATGTAAACAATAACATAACTGATCATATTGCAATAAAAATGTTAGAGCTTTATGTTAGAGCCAGGGGTTTGGTTTTAGTATAATTATATAATACTGAAAACCATAACTGGCTGAAACATTAAAGTATGAGCTCAAACAGATCCACCATACATTTCATAATGCGCGACACATTTCAGTTCATGAAGTCGAATGAAAGTACTATTCCAGCACTCTTCACACCTGTAAAAAAATACAATGTTATAGCCAGTTCATTTCAAATGGTTTACATAAGAACACAGACATTTATTTGTGTTAGTATGAACTCCAAACACATGCATGTTATTAGTATGAACACAGAACAGTAGAACTTGAATTGTGCTATCCTCAGGTGAAAACCTGAAAATCTGAATGTAACTCCCATGCCCAAAGTCTTCAGGGTTCATGGAGTCAAAAAATAAAATCTCCCTTGACTTTGGCTTGAGGATCTGTAAAAGAACATGACATTAGAAATTGGTGATGCACAGAAGAAGAAAACTCTTGGCCAAAGCAAAACTGAAGATACTGGACACACTGAGCTAAAATTGATTCTATTAATCTTAAAATACTTTACAATTGTAAAAGGTAATGACTTAACATCTTAACACAGTATGATGATGTGCAGCAAACTTGACCTCAAAATGACTTTCAAAGTTTGGATAAAAGGCTACCAACAAACCTACACCATGAGATGTCTGGTTAGTTTGTGACTTTTATCCTGAAACTTAGGATTTTAACTGAACATTTTCGATGGCCAAAATTTCGGTGCATCCTTGAGAATTGGACCAATCGAAAGCCCATAATGCACACTTGTGTAATTATGGCCATAACAACCAAAAAGTACAATTACATTATGCATAGCAGGCTAACATATGGAAAAATGTAATTTACACATATAATCCAGTGCCCTGACTCCAATGAGGGAAGTAACATGAAGTCCTTGGTTGCAGCATCATCCTGTGAGATGAGAATCATGGTGAACCACAGTTATAATGATTAATATCCTGTATGATTATTGATTTCTTTCACTAACAATTCATATAGCAAAATAAGCAAACCATTAAAATGTGTGTGCCACATATGTTAAAGGATACTAACAGGTAAAGCTGGCCGAGGATCACTGTTATATGGAGGCAACCACGTGGCCACCACAGCAAACACATCTTTGCCCTGAAAAGATAGAAACACATAGTGCAGTGTGACATTAAATATTTTTCGTAACCCCTGAATTACTAAACACAACAAAAGCTATCAAACTGACCTGTGAAGCTGCAAGTGCGGCGATGAGCTGAAAGCACTGATTAGCAATCTGGTAAAAAAAAAAAGGATGAATATTAGTAAAGTTGCAGTCATATCAACCCTATGTCAACAGCAAAATAATGCCTATGAATGGACATTTACCGTTGCCTCTAACTCATCAAAGGCCAAAGACCAAAAGTCACTTCTCTTCAATGTTTGGGCTGGGCTCAGCTGAAGTAAATCCTCACTTGGATCTTTGGCTCTATCCAAGACATAAGCCAGCTGATAAAATGAAATAAACATTGTTATATAACTCATTAAAACATACAAATATCAACAGTAATGCAGATAATAATATTTATGACAATCATTGCAATATGAATAAATTACCAAATTCTGTTGTGCTGGGAGATAGTCAACATCCCATATCCTACTGCCTGCTTGTTCATCTGTCTGGCTTGTCGTTACACTTTGAACTAGGTCAGATGGGCTAGGACAGTCTTAAGAGAAGATCCATATTTGTAAATGAATTTTTATTAGGGATGTAACGATTAACCGTGAGCCGGTTGAAAATCGATTAAAATATGAGACGATTCAAATCGGTTGAGATGCTAAACAAATCGCGATTCATTTAGGTGTAGGAGTTTATATGAATGCGTGTCTGAGGGGAACTTACTGTCTATAGAAAAGTTTAGATGGTATTTCTTCTTTTCATCTTGCCTCTGTATAATGCATATTAAAGTTCATAAGTGCAGCGCTGCTTTGTTTACAGCGGAAACCAAGGAAACGCTTTAAGCGCCACCTGCTGGCAGAGAGTGCATCTGCGTCTCGTTCAGCTCGTCTGCTGTTTCGGTTTCTGCAGATATTTTTATGCATAGTTTCATAAAACTGAAGTCAAACCAACATTCTGTGTTTGCTTCAAATTTCGAAATGATACAATCTAATTTAGATAAAAAACTGCTCATGTTGCATGTATGCAGCATCTTTGTTTGGATTGTGATTAAAATGCAGTAGTTGCCTCCGATTTTAAATGAAAAAAAGCACAGCCAAAGCCTTAGTTCGTTTATATGAAGAGATTTCTTTTATTTGTGTTACTTATTTATTTGATTTGGGGCTTGTTTTAAAATTTCAATGTAGTTTTGTTATTTACATTTACATTATATTTAAATGTTGTCATTTAGCAGACGCTTTTGTCCAAAGCGATTTACAAATGAGGACAACAGAAGCAATCAAAACCAACAAAAGAGCAATAATATACAAGTGCTATATTAGTTTATATATAATATATAGTGTTATATTTCAATTTCACAAAGAAATGTGCAGTATTTTGTCCAAGCAATAATAAAAGGACACACTTAATTTATAATTAGTCTTAAATCTCATTTTGTTAAAAAAATAATAATAATCATGAATCAAAATCGTGAATCGAATCGAATCATTAGTTGAGTGAATCGTTAAATCCCTAATTTTTATGGTCTTAGTAAAGCTTGTTTATAGCTGAAGAAAGTCAGAAAAGTAGTGTACAATCACAAGTAAAAAAACAAAACAATTTCTTGATCTAAACTCCTGATGTGAAAACAGGAGCAGTAGAAAACATGAAGTATCATAAAATATTTCCCAAGATAAAGAAGATCCAAACTGTTAAATTCAGATATATTATTGCTTTTTACTTCATTTTCTGTCACTCACTGGATTGTATTGTTTCCTCTGCTTCAGTTGGTATCTGTGCAGCTGTGCCTGTAGTAAAAGAAAACAAAACAACAACAGGTACTGTTTTTATCTTCCAGGATGGCAGGTGTCTAGAGGACTATGTGGAGGAGTTTACAGACACCTGCCACCAAGCCACCTGCAGTGACCTCACTTTGATGGAGGGATTCAGGGTTGGGCTGGATATGGGGATCCAATTTGTAATGCCACGAGGAGATCCCAGCTGGTCATTTGCACAATACCTGAACTTTGCATTATGGATTTCAGGATCCACATATGAAGTTCAACCCCAAATACCCCGGTATCCTCCAAAGCTCCACCCTCGTCCTCAGCCCAGGAACGCCGGCAGTTCCCAAGTCAAGTCAGCCGACAGATAATATGGCAAGCCTGCCCAGCGTGAAACTCACTCCAATGCCAGCTCCTCCAAAGCGCTTTGCTGTGCCTGCTCCTCTTTTCCCAGTTGCCAGCCACCCCAAGTGAGACGCTGCCTTATCCCCTGTCGAGCCTTGGAATGGCTCCCGATCCCCTGTCGAGCCTCGGAAGGGCTCCCGATCCCCTGTCGAGCCTCGGAAGGGCTCCCGATCCCCTGTCGAGCCTAGTTTAGGGTTCCCGATCCCCTGTCGAGCCTCGGAATGCCTCTTGATCCCCAGTTCAGCCCGGGAAGGGCTCCTGATTTCTCGTTCAGCCCGGGACGGGCTCCTGATCCCCAGTTCAGCCCGGAAAGGGCTCCTGATCCCCAGTTCAGCCCGGGAAGGGCTCCTGATCCCCAGTTCAGCCCAGGAAGGGCTCCTGATCCCCAGTTCAGCCCGGGAAGGGCTCCAGCCCCAGAGCTCATTCCAGTGTCGGCTCCAGCCCCAGAGCTCGCTCCAGTGTCGGCTCTAGCCCCAGAGCTCGCTCCAGTGTCGGCTCCAGCCCCTCCCCGTTGGTATGTTATGGCGCAGGACACGCCTTCCGGGAGGGGGAGGTAATGTCAGGGAGTATCTGTCACCAGCTCTGGACTCCATATCCCAGAATCACCAGTTCACATTCACCAATCTCACCAGATCTCACTCACCTGGATTCTGCAAATTCAGCATTTGTGTTGCATTCATTCAATTCACAGGCTATTTTATGGCTTGCACCCCATGTTTTTTTTTAACATGTATAGGAGAGCATGGCTTAAAGAATGACTTATCAACAGCAAAGATGCCATTTTTGGCATCAATGCATTGGCATGATAGATGCAATATCATGCTGTAATATCTGCTACCCTTTGCCTGTGTCTTCGATTGATATGAACCAGCAAGTTCCATTGATTTATTTTAATGCCAATGTCACCCTGACTTGCTGCCGGACACATACTCTTTTTGTTGACAATGATGCTGGGGATGGAGGTGGTGCTGCTGATGCTGGAGATGGAGGTGGTGCTGCTGATGCTGGAGATGGAGGTGGTGCTGCTGATGCTGGGGATGGAGGTGGTGCTGCTGATGCTGGAGATGGAGGTGGTGCTGCTGATGCTGGGGATGGAGTTGGTGCTGCTGATTCTGGAGATGGAGGTGGTGCTGCTGATGCTGGGGATGGAGGTGGTGCTGCTGATGCTGGGGATGGTGATGGTGCTGCTGATGCTGGGGATGGAGGTGGTGCTGCTGATGCTGGGGATGGAGGTGGTGCTGCTGATGCTGGAGATGGAGGTGGTGCTGCTGATGCTGGAGATGGAGGTGGTGCTGCTGATGCTGGGGATGGAGGTGGTGCTGCTGATGCTGGGGATGGAGGTGGTGCTGCTGATGCTGGAGATGGAGGTGGTGCTGCTGATGCTGGAGATGGAGGTTGTCCAGATGCTGAATTTTTACACATTTTAAAATGTGTAATAAGACTATCACGTCTAATTACTGTTGATGTACAGTAACAGCAGTGGAAATGTGGTGATTGCCTGCACTTTAAACCACACTTGATGATGATAAAATCTAAAATGTAAAAAGAATAAATTAGCACAATTGTCTTGTTTACATGTTTAATACAGTGCATCGCCTATGCTGAGGTTTTGTGACGTAACACCTTGCTCAAGAGCACAACAACATTAAGATCCTTTATTATATTTTTTACCACACTCCCACCAAACACTAAGGCCAGTGTGAGTGAAGGTTTTGTTCTGTCCAAACAGAACACATGTAATTCAACCAAATAAAGCCCTGATTAGAAACTATTAGCTGAACATGCTACTACATGCTGGAACAAATGCCTGACAGATGGCTGATTGCCATGTAAAGAGTTTTTATATACTTGTTTTTCAGATTTACAGTGATCCAAATTAAGTAATGTAATGCAGAAAAACTATAACAACAACAACAACAAAAAACTTAAGTAAAGTATGTGAAATTCAGACTTCCTAAAGGTTTCACAACACAAGAACATATTAAATGAACAATATATTTTTAGTTTAAAATGCTAGGAAGAAATGACAGTGACATGCAAAACATTACAATTCAACAAGCATTCTCACACCCACAGTACACACACCCACACACACACACACAAACACACACACACACACACACACACACACACACACACACAACACACACACAAACCACACACACACACACACACACACACACACACACACACACACAAACACACACAAACACACACACACACACACCTTCTTCTTGAACTGCATTTCGCATGTGATCAGCTGCATGATTTCGGCGCTCATGTAAATGGCTAAACACAGATTTACAGGAGGCACAGTGGTATTTTTGGCAGCACACTGTGCATCTCTGGATAGACAGCAGGGGATCCTGTCCTCGCAAAAGTACTGTCTGATGCATCTGTGCAGGTTACACAAATACTGAAATAAAATAAAATAAAAACTATGAGTAAATAAAAACACTACACGTGCTCCAATGTAGCAAGAGGATGGGAAAACGCTAGCACTTATTAAATAACGATAGTTACGCAAAAAAACTAACGTTACCGATTCATGTTTCAGGGGGTCAAAACATAACAATAACATTAATAGTCATGTCGAGACCGCGATAAATGTAAGATTTAGATTTTATATACGTCTCAAAGTTCAGTTTATCTTTAAAGCACAGTTTTCTTACCGTGCGATACAGTTGCACATCAGTGCCAACTCTACTCTACTCTACTCTATTCGACCCTCTACTCTGACTCTAATATACTCTATTCTATTCTATTCTATTCTACTCTACTCTACTCTACTCCACTCCACTCCACTCTACTCTACTCTACTCTACTCTACTCCACTCCACTCCACTCCACTCCACTCCACTCCACTCTACTCTACTCTACTCTACTCCAGATGCACTCGCGCGGCGGTGCATCAGGACCAATGATGTCTCAAGCCCCGCCCACTAGATCCAGCGAGGGGGAGCTGGAGGTCTAGCCCCGCCCACTTGGCTCTGCAGCGAGCACCCTCTCGTGGTGTATACTGTGTGCGAACACAAGACGCAGGGGGCGGAGAGAAGGCGTTGTCACGTGGTACGTGCCACTGTTTTCAGCGCTTCTCAGAATGGGCCAATGGCAGGCGTTTTTCATGACTACGTAACTATTTGAAATATTTTCATTGAAATTGTGTAAGATATAACTCCAAATATAGACAAATGAACCACGACTTGTGAGAAATATTATAAGTAAATATTGAGTGTTTGTGGAAAAATTAAATCTACAGTTTTTTTTTGCATGCGGAAACACGAGCTTCTGTCGAGCAGCGTTAGCATTATACTCACTCTTCACCATTGTAACACAACACCTAGTCCTCACCTGCTTTATTTACCGTTTATACAAACAACAGGTCGTGCTTGGCGAGTATGAGTCGGCATTTTGGATTTAAGTCACTAAAGTAAACCGTAGACGCACAGGCTAGCATCTAACCTGCAGCCCGAGCTAACAGCTAAATAGCTCAGTATGCTAAAAACAACGCACACTTTTACATGTTTTATTTCCACATCTTACTATCAGCTATTGTTGTAAGTTTGCGTAAGTTTCCCCTTCTGAAATACCATATTTCATACCGTTACTAACAGCCGAGCTGGAGTAACCGATTACATTTCTGCTTTAAATGTAAGAGTGGGTGTTAAAATGGATATCTTGATTAATAATTTCACCAACAACAAAAGGAACGATAGCATCAGCAGGCTGCAGTGTAATGCACATGAGGGTAAGCTACTGCATTCAGATGAACACAATACATATTTAACACTGAGTTTCTGAAGTAATATCATGTGAATGTCATCCAGTGATCACTTAAACATTAATGCTTATAATAATCATTCAGTACCATGGTGGACAGTAATGGACAGGCTTCTATTCATAAAATAACTTGCATCTATATGCCAGTTTCTTAGAAATGTAAGTTTACGTTCATATTGGTTTCATATGGTTTTGAAAAACACTTTTACATTTATTAGCTAGTAAAAGGTCACATTTTCTTGCACATTAAATACATGTAAGTGTACATGTATCAGTCGTCATTTTAATAAATGTTTTATAATATATTGTTCAGCATTAAATGTATTTTTTATTTTTTTTTTACAAATATATGAATAATTCATACATTTATGTAAAATGTTCAGCCTGAGCTAATCTTGATATGTCATAAAGTCAAATTATCTGATATTTTAAAGTTAACCTTTTAATGAAGCTTTGTTCTTCATTATTAAATCAGGACTTTATGCCCCCCAAAATATCAAAATGTATTATATAAAAAAATACATGTTTGCATGTTTGCATATCGTAGTCATTGTATGTATGAATTGCATTTTAATCAATATAAGAATAAATGAATAGATGTGGAGCACTGATATGTAATAGCACTGTATGAAATATGCGACTTGCTGTTGAAGTATGAGATTTGTAATGAAATGCTTGCATATTACCAATTAAAGCTTTCACTGATATGATGAACTTCTGTCTTTGTTAAGGATTATTAGCAATGGCTGTGGCTTGATCTGACTCTGATTTCCTGGCAGGTGATTCTGGAGCATCTAGGGCCCCTGTGCTTAACTCAGGGTGTGCTCCCATGAGCCCAACCAAGAGAAAACACCATGAACACTCGCTGAATCATCAAAAAGACTCGGATGAAGAACAGATGAACAAAATGAGATGCTTATTGGGATCCCATCTGTATGTCTGCTACAGCTCTGTTATTTGCAGTGCAGCAAAGCTTCCCATGTTTTTGAATTGTTCGATCAGTTGACAGTTTTTTGCACAGCATGCATGTTTGTTTCTTGTGTGTTATTAGGAGAAATTCGAATGGAGACACTGAAAACCAGGAGTTATGCAATTATAGTTATGGTCACACATCTCTGAGTGGTCTTCATAACCATCATGTATTTGCACCTTTCCCCATTTTTGCGGTGGATCAACCCCTTGAGATGACCAAACACAGCTTGGATCCTACTAGGAGCGTGCTTCGTATTCCTGGATCCAGCACAAAACACCAGCAGGTCAGACTTTAAAGCATTGATTCTACATCAGTGGCTTCACAGTTACAGGATGTGTTGATAAATGTGTAGAATTGTCATATTTCCAAACAAAACAAAACAAAAAAGTAACATTCCTTTAATATCAGAATCGTCCATCGGTAATCACCTGTGCCCCTGCCAGCAACCGCCCTTGCAGTCTCTCCAGTTGCCACATGTCCCCTAAAAGGTGCACATCTGGATCCACCAACAAGACCAAAGGTATTTCATCTAGCACCTTTCAAGTATCAGAAGTGTGTACTCGGTTGTGTTTTGAGTCTGAATAAGTGACTGGCACATAACTGGTTATCAGAAGGGTTGGTTAAAGAGATTGATAGGATATTTTAATTGCTATGGCAGATTTATTTAAAGGGGTCATATGATGCGATTTAAATTGTTCCTTTCTCTTTGGAGTGTTACAAGCTCTTGGTGAATAAAGAAGATCTGTAAAGTTGCAAAGACTAAAGTCTCAAATCCAAAGAGATATTCTTTATAAAAGTTCAGAGTCAGCCACGCCTACCTAAAACGGCTCGTTCTAACACGCCCCCACATGTCTACAAATGTGGGAAGATTTGCATAGGGCTTGCAAAAACGAACTATTAAACTCACGATAACAAATCGTTACTGTAAAAGACGTTGGCAAACGAATTTCATAAATCGATTCGTTCTGTGCGCGCGACGCGGGGACGTTTGATTATTAAAAAAAAAAAAACTTTAGTTGAGCGCGGAGCGGAGTGAACACACTCGTTCTCTCGCGCACTGATGCTAGCAGAGTTCGGTGCCTCATATAGGCCCTGTCCCAAATGTGGACTTTCGGTCTCGTGGACTTAAATTGTGCGTGCTCGCCGAGTCTACGAGTCCGTAGCCCGTCCCATTCAGCATTTCAACACCATCTGAGCGGCTGTTTTCTGCAGCAGGCAACATAGCCTCAAAGAAAAGAGCGAGCCTGAGCCAGGAGCATGTGGACATGCTCACATTTTTGCATGCAATGCAAAGTGTCCGAACAAAGGGAGCGTGAGAGAGGTAAGTGTAAGTGTGTGTGTGTCGTCAGTTGAGAGTTTGGAGTGTGGTGCATCTGCGCGTGGTCGTCTGCGAGTGTGTGCGTCTGCAGTGTAGTGTAGAGAACAAGTTCTGACATTCAAACAAATCCTTTTAAATTTTCTGATTTGTATTGTTCTTTATTTTTTATAAATTATTTATTGTTCTGGCAGCTCAGGTGGCACTTTATTTAAAAAAAAAAAAGTATATTTGGCAGATGTAAAGCATACATGTGTATGTTTTTTGTGTAAGTCCATTTTTATTTTATTATTATTATTATAACAGCTCAGGGATGTTCAAGGAGCAAAATGTTTGTGCACTTTCTAAAGGTTTTAGTTCTGTTTTTGAATAAAGGGTTGGAAATGAATGCTTTTCTTGCTTTTTGGTTTTTTATCCGATTCATTGATTAATCGAAAAAATAATCGACAGATAACGATTATTAAAATAAATCGTTATTTGCAGCCCTAATTGCATAATGCCGCCAAATGTTCACGCAAAGAAAGAAGGCGCAACTTTTTATTCTCGCTTTAGTATTGTTGCTGCCGCCGCCATGTCCTGAAGACGCTGTGGGTTTCGTTGTGAAAGCGAAACTACTTGTTTGGCTTCCAAAAGAGGATGATATCTGCTTATCATGCCTGGAGCTGATCCGTGCTGGTTCCTGAGGAAATACAACAACTTTGCGATCGCCGGATCGGCTTTCACCGTGTACGAAGCGGGGTAAAGCCCGGGGTCGTCACATGTGTTGCCGCAAGCCTGCAGGATGCTCCTTCGTCAAATTCGCCGCCTCTGCTCTCTCTAGCCCGCCGTGTGTGACGCTGTGTTTCGTTGTGAAAGCGAAAACTACTTTGTTTGGTCTTCCAAAAGAAAAAAAATCAGTGGTTAAGTTGTATTTACAACACTGTTCCAGAACAGTTAAACCCAAATATTAGATGTGTGCAGCACATTTTATGGAGGACTGTTCCTGATCCTGGGAGAGTAACGTTTGACTACAATGCCGGCTGTTCTGACTCAACAGACTGTAAGTAAGTTTTTTTTTTATATTTAAAGAGTTTTTATATTTTTTATATTTAAAAAGCGAGTTTTGGGCAGTGTAGAGTAGGGCTTGTTGTGTGTCATTTCTCCTATCACAAATGCAGACATGGTTTTACGTTACGCGGCGCGATGCAACGTGTAAAAAGACAATATAAGTAATTATAATCCGTAATTATGTCCCCACTGGATGCAACGAATGCCTCGTTTTAAAAAATTTGGGGGGGTTTAATGTTTTTGTATCATCGATTACGCCGGGACACGGCATCACACAGTATGGTAAGGGGTGTAACATTTCTGTTACACTCTTGAGGTATTCGGCCAATCATAGTGCACTGGATAGCTGGCCAATCACCGCACACCTCGCTTTTCAGACCGATGAGCTTTGTACAAATCGACGCGTTTCAGAAAGGCGGGGCATAGAGGAGCAACAATAATGTACAGTATGTGGAAAATAATGTGTTTTTTGAACCTTAAACCGCCAAAAGGACACATTTCATTACACAAATTCACCAAATAATGTTCTTTTTGGCAACATCATATGACCCCCTTAAAACACTTTTAAATGACTTAATTAAAAAAAAAATTTAAATAACATTTTTATTGTGAGAAATGTAATTCTTGTTTTTAAATGTAGGTTAATGTTACAATCAGAGCTGTCAAGCGAATTGCATAAATAATGATTTGAGCTTACATTTTTAAATAATGCTGTGAGATTGAATTTTGGGATTAAGGTTTTAAATGGACATTAATGTTTTTGGTTTAATTATATTGAATATGAAGTTATATAAAAAAAAAAAAAAATGAAATGATACAATGAAATTATTTAGATTCATTAAAATGTGGATTCATTTAGCAACAAAACATTGCGATGAGTTGGTCGAAAAGGCATAACTGTTCTGTGAGTGAGTGAAATTGAACAAAAGTGAAAAAAATTTATTATTTATTAGGGTATTGGAGTTCTGTGGCACAGATTCTGTGTGGGCCTGGTATGACAGTACGATCGTTGTTTGGTTTCTCTTCATCAGCAAACACTGTGTGTGACCCTGTGATTGAGGAGCATTTCCGCCGCAGTCTGGGCAAGGTCTCTAACTCAGTGAGCATCACAGGCTCAGTTGATGACCACTTCACTAAAGCACTGGGGGACGCCTGGTTGCAGATCAAAGCCAAAGGCAATGGCGGTACAACACCAAATCATGAGAGTCAATGATAAACTAAACCACAAACATGAACCCTGTGAGGTTAGCTCACTACAGAAGTGTACTTAAGACCAGACCCAGACCAAAACTAGATCAAGATTGCAGTATTCATTCGGAACAGCATACTGTCCTTACAATTTCTGGCATATCTTTTCATGGCAAAAATAGGAAGTGACGTATGCTGTTTTGTAGTATACTGTACGTTGCTTTGAATTCAGATAGAGCTGCGTGAAGCATGCATGACCAGGGGTGGGTGATATGACCAAAATGTTGAGAATTTTTTGAGTTTATTATTTTCTTTGATTTTATATTATTTCAGGATAAATGATATTAAAGCAATAAGTAAACAGTAATAAAAAAGGACAAAGAAACAAAACCCAAACAAATAAAATAAACACTGTTTGAAGTTTCTCTGGTAGGTCTAGCTAACAATAGTGTTAAAGTAAGAAACACTACAAAAATTTACTAAAATAATATGTTCAGAACTGCATAGTTTTCACTGTATGAGTTAAATATGGAATAATTATTATTGCTACAAAAGTTACTCTAAAGTTCACTAACACTGAAGACCTGCATTTTGACATTTTGTATGTGTTTGACCAGTTAGATATGCACCTGAATTAAGTATACATATGTTGCTTGTCCACATTTCACTCCATCTTGGGGTGCACGCTTAAAAAAAGTCTGTTGGACAGCATGTTATTACTAAATAGAGTTTTTCTCAGCTTACTGATCTATAAATAACTCTTTTTCAAGAACACCATGCTATTTATATACTCGTATATAGTGCCGTTAAAAAGATCTTTCATGTTTTTTTAAGTTTTTTATGCTCATCAAGGCTGCATTTATTAGCTCAAACCATATATATATATATACTAATGGTTTTCTTTTTAATATACTTTAAAATCTTATTTTTCTTCCTGTGATCAAAGCTGAATTTTTCATTGAATCATTACTCCAGTCTTCAGTGCCACAAGATCCTTCAGAAATCATTCTAATATACTGATTGATTGCTGCTTGAGAACATTGTGCATGGCTTCTAAAATATTAATATATTTTTTTGGAAAACCTTTTTTTGGTATTCAGCTTTGCATCACAGGAATAAATTATATTTTAAAGTATATTAAAATAGAAAACCACTATTTTTAAGTCGTAATAATATGTCACAATATTACTGTTTCTTTCTAGTTTTGATCAAATAAATGCAGTCTTTGATGAGAATAGGAGACTTCTTTCAAAAACATTAAAAGTCTTACTGATCTCAAACTTTTGAACACACTTTTGAACATATTGTACACACACACACACACACACACACATCTCTCTATATGCACAGAACCTGGACTCTTCCAAACTGTAATAGTTGGTATCTGTTTTAGATTTTCTTTATGCTCTTCACTCAGATTATGTTTATTTTGTCATTGACTTTATCAAGATAAAGCAGCTGCTGGGACAGTGTTCTCTATATTTTTCAATCATGTTATCTGAGATGTGTTAGCAGTTGGTTTGGCCTCTGGAAAGGCGCTGACACTTGCAGTATCTGGCTTGATTGAGTTTCAGCTTTATGGACACTTTACACAGACTGCCATGACACATTTCTGCAATGACCAACAAAATTAAATCTAGCAAAGAAGTTGGCATCTTTCTCTCTTTGGATTGCCATGATCCTTCTCGGTAATCCACTTCTTTTGGAAAGTCATGGAAACACAATAGTGGACTTTTTTTATTTGCTGTTGGTAACCAGAGCTAAATTTAAATTAGATGGGTGTTTTTGTGTGTGTGTGGTGTCATAATGCAGGATACAGGCTAAATTATTTCATTTCCTCATCTCTTCTCTCTCTTTTTTCCCTTTGTTCAACTTTCAGAATGTAAAATATGACAATCATTACGCTGTGCGTGATGAATAAATATATAGTTACTCATAGCAATCTATCTGTAATTAACTGTTGTGCATGCTCATCTTTTTTTTTTTTTGCAAACATGTTGAGCCATCTTACTATGCTACACCGAAAGTTGTTTAGTGGTGAATTGAACAAAGTCTCATGAGTGTCCCATTTGATATGGGTAAAGCTATATTCATATGGAGAAAAAAAGAAGAAAAACAGAAAGAAATGGTAATATAAACTGATTTTGAAATGACAGTGTCTGTGCTGTTACTTTCAAGTGCTGCATTTATTTTGGGGGGAAAAAACTAATAATGTGAGATTGATTTGTAACTTTGTAACTTTCTTTTTTCTTACAATTACCATTTTTTATATTTTTATATCAAATAAAATCACCTCAAAACAAAGAATCACATTTTCTGGAACTTTTTTTCTGCACCCACATTTATCACTAATTAGATTTAGCCTCAATACCAGAATCCTCTTATAGGGTGATTAATTAATCTGTGTTACAGTAGAGTTGTTATGTATGCTGTATTGGTCTCTCATGGATATATATATATAATTTTTGTATTGTAATAACATTTTGTAATTTGTTAATGTTACATGAACAGCCCACACATATGACCCTTATACTAGAATTATGGCACATAGTCTTAGAGTTTGTACTTGACTAACGGGCCCAGGTCAGGAAGCAGACAGACTGGCTAAACCGACCGTCTGCTAGCTGCCTCACGTCACAGAAATCAGTTAATTCTCAGCACATAGAAACTCTTTCACCTAGATATCACACTATAGAGACTGTGTCTGTTCCCCGAACTAGAAAATACAAAAAACGTCCAAACCAATTTAAGAGTAACAATTTAATTGATGTTCAACAAATAAAAACAGATGTAATATGGATAAACAAATTATAAAGCTTGGCTTAATGAATATTAGGTCCTTTTCTATGAAAGCATTTTTTGTAAATGATATGATCACTTATAACCTAGATGTGCTCTGTTTGACAGAAACCTGGCTAAAACCAGATGATTCTATTACTTTAAATGAGTCTACCCCTAAAGATTACTGTTATAAGCATGAGCTACGTCCAAAAGGTAGGTGTTGCTACAATTTATAGTAATATTTTCAGTATTTCTCAGAAGTCTGGTTTCAAGTATAACTCGTTTGAAGTAATGGTACTTCATATAACATTATCCAGAGAACAAGTGTTAATGATAAATCCCCTGTGACTTTTGTACTGGCTACTGGGATACAGGGCATCATGCAAACTTTCTAAAAAAAAAAAAATAAGTTGGTGATTTTCTGAGTTAGTGCTGGCTGCAGATAAAGTCCTTATTGTTGGTGATTTTAATATCCATGTTGATATTGAAAAAGTTGCATTGGGATCAGCATTCATAGACATTCTGAACTCCATTGGGGTTAGACAACACGTGTCAGGACCTACTCCTTGTCGTAATCATACTTTGGATTTAATACTGTCACATGGAATTTATATTAATGGCGATGAAATTCTGCAGTGGAGTGATGATATCTCAGATCATTATCTAGTCTCGTGTATACTCCATATTGCTAAACATGCTAATTCAACTCCTTTTTACAAATATGGTAGAACCATCACTTCTACCACACAAAAGACTGCTTTGTAAATAAACTTCCCGATTTGTCTCAATTTCTCAGCATATCCAATAGCTCAGAAAAACATGATGTAACAGAAACTATGGACTCTCTTTTCTAACACTTTAGATTCGGTTGCTCCTTTACACTTAAAGAAGATTAAGGAAAACAGTCCAACACCGTGGTATAACGAGCACACTCGCGCTTTAAAGAGGGCAGCCCGGAGAATGGAGCGCAGCTGAAAGAAAAAAAAACTAGAGGTATTGCATATTGCATGGCGGGAAAGCACTTCTGCTTATAGAAAAGCTCTAAAAACTGCTAGGTCTGCTTACTTTTTGTCTCTTTTAGAAGAAAACAAACACAACCCCAGTCGTTTATTCAATACAGTGCTAAATTAACGAAAAATAAACTATTAACAGATGCAGACATTCCCCCCCCCAGCCCCAACCACGCAGTAAATGACTTTATGACTTCTTTACCTTCCAAGACCGATCACTATAAAATTTTAAATTTCTACCATGCATCATTGGGGGCCACAGTATCGCATCAGATAGTGTGCTATAGATCCCCCGAGGAACAATTCCACTCATTCTCTTCTATAGTAGAGGAAGAATTGTATAAACTTGTCAAATCATCAAAATATATGTCCCCAAAACCTTCAAATTGGCTGTTATTAAGCCTCTCATTAAAAAAAAATTCACAACTTGATCCTAGAGAATTAGTTAATTATAGACCGATCTCAAAGCTTCCTTTTCTGTCAAAAATACTCTCTAAATCTCTTAGAGAGAAACGGTATCTGTGAGGATTTCCAGTCAGGAAATAGACCATATCATAGTACTGAGACTGATCTCATTAGAGTTCGGGATCTTAGCACTGCGTTTGACACTATCGACCACAACATTCTTTTGAGTAGACTACAAAATTATGTTGGCATTATTGAATTGCATTGTCATGGTCCATTGTCATGGTTCACGTGTTCCCAACCTGTGGTCATTTTTCTTTCTTCTGCTGAACATAAAAAGAAGATATATTGAAGAAGGTTGGTGACCAAACAGTTGACGGTATTCATTGACTTCCATAGTATTTTTTTTACTGTAATGTAAACATGGACTATCAGGGCTCTATGGATACTTTTCTTTTTAGGAGCGCTTGTGCTCCTAATTTAAAAAATTTAGGAGCACGTTCAAAAATTTAGGAGCACCTCGGGATAGTTGACTCCTTAAAGTGATTTATAGGGAATTTTGTTTTTACCTTTGTAATGGCATTTTTCTAACTTTATTAAAAGTATGTCATCTTTTATGTCAAAATCAAAAATATATATTTATAAGCTTTTTAACATTTCTAATTAAAACAACAGAATAAAAATAAGTAGAATAAGAATAAGTTACCAATAAAATGAAATCGGTATTTAAGAAATAAATTTGTGCTACAGAGATGGCACAAGAGAACACAAGTGGCTTGTATGTGTATTTTCAGATGTTTAATGAGGCTCAGAGGTCGCATGAGTGCAATTAAATTCATAAATTCATGTTGAGGTTAATGTTTTAAATATAACATTTTGAATAGCGAAATGATTAAGTAACAGAAAAGATTAACTAAAACCTGCCCCAGGTGGCGTCAAGTCACTGATTTTATCACTGAATCATTCATTCAATTGATTCGTTCGAACGGCTGATTCATTCAGGAACGAAGTACGTGACTGTGTTTATGAATGGGTAATTGAATTATTGACTCACTAGATTCGTTTAAAAATGCATGTTCATTCATAAACAAAATACCGCTGTGTTTGAATGGAGATGCGCAGCGGCTCAGCTGTTACTTTTTAAAAAAAAAACTATTTTCGTTGATGAAATAGAGCAAAATAAGGCAATTGTGTTGTTGTCAGACAATATAAGTCACTTAATATTAACTTCTTGTTTAATGAACTGTTGTATTAAATCAATATCACATTTGCAAACTCCCTTAATAACTATAAAAAGTTGTCACTCTCCTTGTTTATCCCGATCTCACAAACTCCATTATAATCGATGAAGCTCCTTACACTGCACAATGAATCTCTTATTTACACCCGGTCAACACGTTGGTATTGTATAATTGAGGAAACGTCTGTAATACATTACTCAATGCTGCAGAAATACGTAAGTACGTTAGAACCTTTGAAACTCCCTCAGCGCAAACACAAATATGCCTGATCGGGTCAGTCCGCCAGGTGCTCTAAATATTATTTCATAGTCGCAACGCAGTAGTTTTTCAGTCGCAAATGCGACTGAAATGGTCGCACTGTAGAGCCCTGACTATGTAATTTATATTCCAGTGAATTGTAAACATAAGAAAGGTGTCATTCTTGTTTTGTAAAGGAATTTTTACGAAAGAAAACATTGTATAATGCTACCTGTTGTTAGGTTGTTTTTAGGTCTGTGTTTTATGAGTGACAGTGTGCTTGATGTCTGACAAACTTTGCTAATGTTAAGGAAGAATGAGCTGATTTTGAGTGTGAAATTAACTGCTGTGCCAAGATGAAATTTAGGATAACTGAGTGAAGAGTTTTGAAAAAGTATTGAGAAATGTGTACTAATGATTGTAAAAAAAATAAAAAATAAAAAAACTGGCCACTGTGCCTGAGGACCCTCAGTATTGTAAGTACCCTTACAATATTGTGATTCAGTAGGTCCTTGCAGACATACTGGGAGACATTTAATGTCCAAAAAAACTAAACAAAAGAAATGATGGCTCAGCCTGTAGAAGCATGTAAGTGCAAGGTGATGTTTATTTACAGTGCGCCATTGAAAGGAAAAAGCAAACCAGTAGTGAAATTATTTCCATAAGTGCTCTGTCCAAAAGTATATACAAGTATCCACAATATACAATCACTTAGAAATTGCTCACGGCACTGCAGTAGCTCGCTTGCATTTGAATTGGTAAACAAGTACCAGATTTGAGCCTGGCCAGGCCTGGCATGTGTGTGCCAGTACTGCTGTTCCCAACGGTGAAGATTACATTTTCACATCACCTCCCCCCTCGCCGCGCTGCGTACTGTCCGAATACCAGGACATATAGTGAGCTACCAGATTCAACCTCCCAGGGCAATGTCTTATCTTGAAGGTGTATGCCTGGACAGCTAGGTACCACCTCATGATTTGGTCATTGCAATCTTCATTGAGTGGATCCAGGTCAATGCCCGATGGTCGGTCTCCAAGTCGAACTCTCTCCCCAGGAGGCAGTATTGGAGGGCTTCCAGGGACCACTTGATAACGAGACACTCCTTTTCAATGGTGGAATTCCTGGTCTCTCTCTGTTTCCTGCTCAGGAACATAACTGGCTTTTCCTCTCCCGCAGTCCAATGGGCTAGTTCCACTCCAATTCCCTTCTCTGAAACATTGACTTGCACCTGGAACTGCCGATCAAAGTTGGGGCTTTGTAGGACTGGGCCGGAGCACATCCTCTCTTTTTGGGTGTTGAACGCCTCCTCACAGGTGCCAGTCCATGCCACAGCTTTCTTCCCTGTTTTGGTCAACATGTCTATCAGTGGTGTTGCAATATTAGCCAAGTCAGGGATGAATCTGTGATACCTGCCCACTAGGTCCAGGAAGGATCTCACCTCCCTTTTCGTCATCATCCAAGTATGCAGCAGACCACTCTTCACAGCCCTGGAGAATTCGATCCATGAGTCGCTGGAAGGTAGCAGGCGCCCTTTGCAACACAAAGGGTAGGACTGTAAACTGGAAAAGAGCTAATGCTGTCCTGAATGCGGTGTAAGGTTTGGAGCTTGGATCAAGGAGCACCTACCAGTACCCCTTACACAGGTCCAAGGTGGTGATATACCGGGCCCATCCTATCCGTTCCAGCAGATCGTCAATTCTCGGCATAGGGTAAGCATCAAACTTTGACTGGGCATTAAGCTTGCGTAAGTCGACACAGACACGTAAAGATCCATACTTTTTCGGGACGATGACAAGGGGGCTACTCCATGCACTGTTGGATGGTTCAATTGCTCCCAGCTGCTTCATTGTCTCAATTTCCTCCTTCAAGGGCTTGACAAGTTTTTCAAGTATTCAGTAAGGCCACCTTCGTAAGGGGGTTGTGTCTGTAAGGTGGATGGTGTGGTGTACCAGTTCTGTCCACCCCAGTCCTCTGACAGAACACAGATGGAAAGCGGTCCAGGAGGTCTTGTATCTCAGCCTTTTGGGGTTCATTCAGATGGTCCAATTTCACTGATGCAGGGTGTCTCTGGTGTCTCACCTCTGGAGCGGGCTCATCCTCTTCCTCATCATTAACCTTACTTATCATCAGCAACATATCTGGTGTCTTAATGGGTGCTTCTTTCCATTCATTCAGAAGATTTACATGACATGTTTGATGAGATTTCCTCTTATTAGGGTGGTGAATCTCATTGGTCACTGGTCTCATCTTTCTTACCACAGTGTATGGTCCTTGCCACTTGGCCAACAACGTATTCGTGGAGGTGGGTAACAGTAACAACACCTTCTACCTTGGCTGCAACTGACGAAGTCTTGCCTGTTGATTGAACCATCTCTTCTGTGCTGCTTGTGCCTGGTGTAGGTTTTCCCTCGCTTGCTCTCTGTAGCGTTCGAGTCGGTCTTTCATCTCCAAGATGAACTTAACGATGCTTCTCCCCTTTGCATTAGCTGCCGGTGCCATCCAAGCTTTCTTCAGCAGGTCCCAATGGGCCTTGAACCTGCCACCCATACAGGAGCTCAAAGGGGAAGAAACCGTTTGAGGTTTGAGATACTTCCCTGTATACAAACAAGACAAAGGGTAGCCACTTGTCCCAGTCACGTCCTTTGTCTATGACGAACTTCCGCAGCATGGTCTTCAGTGTCTGTTCTGCTCAAGTGGCCCCACAATACCCATGGCAATGTGGGCGAAAAAGGATGGATATGATGAGTTGCGGCTGTAGAGGTGCTTTGCTCCGCTAACGCACAGTACTGGTCTTTTGGCAAGTGGAACATGTGGTACAATATGTCTGAACATCAGTGTACATGGTTGGCCAGTAAATCGTGAGCTAATGTGTGCATATGTTTTGTGTTGGACCAGATGTCCTGCCCATGGAACTGTATGTGCAAGATGCAACACTAGTGGGCGACAAGACATGGGAACAACCAAGCGTAAGACATCACCAGTTTGCACATTCAACACATCATTTTGCACAACGTACTGTTCATCACACACATTAGACTCACTTTTACAGCCAACTTTAACAAACAATGGTTTCAAAGTTTCATCTTCCTGTTGCAGTTCACCAATGTTTCGTGGGACCTGCCAGCCATTACCCTCAAGACCCTCCATGGAAGGTTTAGAGACTGGAGTACCCATGTACTTTATCATGCTCCACTGTCGGTGTGTCTTTCTAGGGCCTTTGGTCCCGCCCTGCAACAGACTATTGTCAAAGTCGGGCAAAGCCTGTAGACCTGCCTTAATTTGGGCCCTTGTTACATCAGGAAATTATCTTTCGGGTTTCATCAGCAGTCACACTCCCACTAGTATGTTGGGTGTAACATGCTTTACCTCTGGGTAGTTGAGAGTGAGGAACAGTTTAGTGAGCGTTCATGTGCTGCTGGGCAAGCTGCAGCAAGACCTGATATAGGCTCCTGCTCCTTAACCCAGGTACGACTATCATGAGGAGCACTCGAAGTAACTGTTCCAAGATAATGAGTTCTCCGACCTCCTCTTTGGTATGCAGATCTAGTTTCACCCAGCGCTGGTAGAGATTCTGTTGGAGACTCCCCCTCTGGTACTGTTGCTGCCCGTTGGCGGTAAGTCTCTGGGGAAATATTGAATTTCTGCAGTAGCGCATCTTTCGGGTTGTCATAGTCATCTGCTCGCTCCTCATCCATGGTGAGGTATGCCTCCAATGCTTGGCCAGTCAACAATGGTACCAGCTGACAGCTCCATTCCTCTCTTGCCCATCCCAAGTCCTAGCCAGCTGCTCAAATCGCCGAAGGTAGTTCTCGATGTCGTGCCCCTTCTGTAGAACAGGCAATGGCATCTCCGTTCGACGTGTTGGCGAGCTCTTGGTTGCACAGGCGTTGGGAGATCCATCTGCAAGCTCCCGAGGTCACTCGGGGTCAGTGGTGCAGGCTGGACCATCTGCAGAATCTATTCTTTTAACCCACGGAGCTCCAGAAGATACCTCTCCGCCCTTAGCCTCTGCGCACTGAGAAACTCTTTCATAAGGCTCACTGCAATCTGATGGGGCAGCTCCACTGGATTGAGATGGGCCTGGCTCGCTCAGGGCCCTTGGAAGCTCCACTGATAACTCCTCCTCTTCCTCAGAAGATGTTCCCAGTGTGTCCCAGGACACATCCTCTTTAACAGCAGCATTTGCTTGGGAGCGCAAGCCAGGCCTTTTTCCTTTCAGCGCACTCTTACGGGTTGCCATCCCACTTCTGACACCAACTGTGATGCAGTAGGTCCTTGCAGACATACTGGGAGACGTTTAAAGTCCAAATAAAAATAAATAAATAATGGCTCAGCCTGTAGAAACACAGAAGTGCAAGGTGGTTTATTTACAGAGCGCCATTGAAAGGAAAAAGCAATCCAGTAGTGAAATTATTTACGTAAGTGCTCAGTCCAAAATCAAAGTACCAAAATTTTTTTTTAAATAACAAAATTTAGTTTCATATGTTTTTAAGTATATACAAATGAGTATCCACAATATACGGTCACTTAGAAATTGCTCATGGCACCGCAGTATCTCGCTTGCATTCAACTTGGTGAACACGTACCAGATTGCGCCTGGGGGGGGGGGGCCTTCCGTTTATAGGCCAGGCTCCACTCCCTCCTTGGGACTGTACCATTCACAGGTAAGTGTCTCTAAGAACATTTGGTACATATTTATGAAAACATATTAATAAACACATAAACATCATCAAACATAATTATCACACAAAAAGAGTAACCAATTAACATGACAACAACCAATTGGCTTGTAAACTTCTGACTCTTTTTACAGACACGGAAACTGTAATACCCCACACAAAACAGAAATGGTTTTGTCGGACTCCGAACACATAGGTTTGAAATTTAATGCACCTGAGCTAAATTTCACGCATCATAGCAAAGGGACTGAATAATTTGTAGCCACTATAAGGGAATTTAATTGTTAAAAGCAACTAAGAATTATAGTATAAGGCTGCAAGCATATCAAAAAAAATCTGTATTGTGTAAAATTCTTACTCAGTTAAAAGTTATAGTTTCTAACAAATTTACTTGAGCGAAAGACAAAAAGGTGACCCCATTTCATTAATATATTTATTAGTTTTTAAAGCTGATGCATGGAATGATGATGGTGGAGATTTTCCAATTAATGTAATTTTGATTCACAAAGGTAGCCTACTGCATTGTTGTGGTTTTTAAAACAGTATGATGCTGTTGTTGTCTGTTGATACTTTGGATACCATTATTTTAAAGGGATAGTTCACCCAAAAATGAAGATGAAGGATCTGGAACACAAGGAAACAAGGATGTACAAGAAGAAAAGAAAAGCACCCTGTATTAGATTTCATTAGGTTACACAATTTACCCTAGTGCCTGAATGAGCCAGCAGAGGTCAGTATAGACACAGTATTGACTCATTCTGTCCAAAGTAGATGTCAGTTCATTCAGAGCTTGATAATTTTATCTAAATCCACCAAGTGTTTACAAATCATACATCATGGTGTCTGAATGAAAAGCTAATTTACATGGTTTGAGGTTTTTTTTTGTGTTGAATAGGGTGTGTGTGTGTGTGTGTGTGTCTATATATATTTAATATATACATAAGATATATATATCAAGAATCAGATCAGAATGAGCTTTATTGCCAGGTAAGTTTACACATACGAGGAATTTGTTTTCGTGACTGAAGCTTCCACAGTGTAACAGAATGAGTGACAGAACAAAAAACACAGATAAGAAAAATAAAAATAGAACAAGTAAATAAGGAATAAAAATATACAAATCGACAATGGTATGTACAGGTATATAACAATAGACAGTTTTATAGGTATTTTATGTGCAAATTGAAATGTAGACTGAGTATGAGTGTTAGATAAATAAGTGTAAGAGTGAATAAATAGTGTGTGTTCCACAGTTATTGTTAAATGTTCATGAGATGGATTGCCTGAGGTAAGAAACTGTTCCTGTGTCTGGCCGTCCTGGTGCTCAGAGCTCTGTAGCGTCAACAAGATGGCAACAGTTCAAAGAGTGAGTGTACTGGATGTGAGGGGTCCAGAGTGATTATGCCAGCCCTTTTGCTCACTCTGGACAAGTACAATTCTTGGAGAGAAGGGAGGGTTGTACAAATGATTCGCTCAGCAGTCCGGACTACCCTCTGAAGTCTTCTGAGGTCAGATTTGGTAGCTGAGCTGAACAAGACAGTTATAAAAGTGCAGAGGACAGATTCAATGATAGCAGAGTACAACTGTTTCAGCAGCTCCTGTGACAGATTGAACTTCCTCAGCTGGCGAAGAAAATACAACATCTGCTGGGCCTTTTTCACAATGGAGTAAATGTGAGTGTCCCACTTCAGGTCCTGAGAGATTGTGGTGGCCAGGAACCTGAATGACTCCACTGCAGTCACAGTGCTGTCCATGCTGGTGAGTGGGGGGAGTGCAGAGGGGTTTCACCTGAAGTCCACGGTCATCTCCACAGTTTTTAGCTGGTTGAGCGCCAGGTTGTTGAGACTGCACCAGACAGCAGCTGCTCGACCTCCTGTCTGTAAGAAGACTCGTCACCATCCTGAATGAGGCAGATGAGTGTGGTATCGTCTGCAAACTTCAGGAGCTTGACAAAGGGGTCTTTAGAGGTGCAGTCGCTGGTGTACAGGGAGAAGAGCAGTGGAGAGAGAACACAACCTTGAGGAGCACCAGTGCTGATCGTACGAGTGCTGGATGTGAATTTTCCCAGCCTCACTAGCTGCTGCTTGTCTGTCAGGAAGCTGGTGATCCATTGACAGATGGAGGTGGGCACGGAGAGGTGAGTTAGTTTGGGCAGGAGGAGGTTTTGGATGATAGTGTTAAAGGCCGAGCTGAAATCCACAAACAGGATCCTCACATAAGACCCTAGTCTGTCTAGATGTTGCAGAACACAATGCAGTCCCATGTTTACTGCATCGTCCACAGAACTGTTTGCTCTGTAGGCAAACTGAAGAGGATCCAGCAAAGGGTCCAGTGATGACCTTCAGGTAGGCCAAGACCAGTCTCTCAAATGACTTCATGAACACAGATGTTAAAGCAACAGGTCTGTAGTCATTAAGTCCAGTAATTTGGGTTTCTTTGGGACGGGGATGATGGTGGAGCATTTGAAGCAGGCAAGGTCTTTGCACAGCTCCAGTGATCTGTTGCAGATCTGTGTGAAGATGGGGGCCAGTGGGTCAGCGCAGACTTTTAGACAGGCAGGTGAAACACCATCTGGGCCTGGAGCTTTCCTAGTCTGCATGCCCGCCAAGACCTGGCGCACCTCTTTTTCGCTGATCTGAATTGCAGGTGTGGTGGAGAGGGGGGTTGCTGGAGGTGTGAGTGGTTGTGTGGAGAGGTGTTCAGGGCGGGTGTGGGTGTTTTTTCAAACCTGCAGTAGAACTCGTTTTTTCCCCTTTGTTCAGATCGTCTGCAGGTGTTGATTCTCCGCAGTTCTGGGGGATGGTGTCTTGTAATTGGTGATTTATTTTAGACTTTTCCACACTGATGCTGAGTCAATGGAAGAGAATTTAATCCTTATTTTTTCTGAATAATTTTTCTTTGCCACTCTGATCTCCTTTTCCAGTGTGTATTTAACCTGTTTATACAAGACATTATCCCCCTTCCTGTGAGCATCTTCTTTGACCTGACGGAGCTGAGTTTTGCAGTGAACCATGGTTTATCATTGTTGTAAGTTAAATGAGTCCTAGTAGGAATGCACATATCTTCACAGAAAACTGACATATGAAGTTACAGTCTCCGTGAGCTCGTCCAGATCAGTGGCAGCAGCTTCAAAGACGCTCCAATCAGTGAGGTCAAAACAAGCTTGTAATCCTGCTCTGCTTCATTAGTCCATCTTTTTACAGTCCTTAATACAGGTTTAGCTGATTTCAGTTTCTGCCTGTAGGTTGGTATAAGATGAACCAAACAGTGATCAGAGAGTCCCAAAGCTGCTCGGGGGACAGAGTGATATGCATCCTTTAAAACAGTGTAGCAATGATCCAATATATTGCTGTCTCTGGTGGGACATGTGATGTGCTGTCTGTATTTTGGCAGTTCACGGGAGAGATTGGCTTTATTAAAGTCCCCGAGAATGATTAAAACAGAGTCCGGGTGTTGTTGTTCTGTGTCTGTGATCAGATCAGCGAGTTGTTGTAAAGAGGAGCTCACGTGCGCTTGCGGAGGAATGTACACACTGACGAGAATGAACGAACAAAACTCCCACAGCGAATAGAACGGCTTGCAGTTAATGAAGAGCACTTCTAGATCTGAACAGCACATCTTCTTTAACACAGTTACATCTGTACACCACCTCTCATTGATGTAAAAGCAGGTCCCGCCGCCGCGAGATTTCCCCGTTGATTCTGCGTCGCGATCTGCTCTGAACAGCTGAAAGCCCGGGAGACTCAACGAGCTGTCCGGAATGGCGTCTTTCAGCCAGGTTTCCGTGAAACACAGAGCAGCAGAATTAGAAAAATCCTTATTTGTCCGGGAGAGCAGAATGAGTTCGTCTGTTTTGTTGGATAAAGAGCGGAGGTTCGCCAGATGGATACTAGGCAACGGCATCCTGATTCCGCGCTGCCTGAGCTTCACGAGCGCACCGGCTCGCTTCCCCCGTCTGCGCGTCCTGAAGCGTTTGATCAGCGCCACAGCTCCACCGACAACAATGTCCAGCAAAACATCAGAATAAACAAAAACTGGTGAAATATCGGGTGGTGTGTACCGCCGAATGTCCAGCAATTAGTCTCTGGTGAAACTGATTGCAGGGATATAACTAAAGACAGGACAAACTAACAAAAACATAAAAACAACTGCAGAGCACGCCACGGAGGAAGCCATCAGCGTCGGCGCCCTCCATGGGTCTTTTTAAGTTATTTTATTTTTCTAGTATATTCTAATATATATCTATAAACCCCAAACCTCAAAACAAGTACATTGCTTTTAATTTACTTTAAAAAAGAAATATATTAATTAAAAAAAAAAAAAAACAAAAAAAAAAAATTTTTGTGAAAATTAAACACTTAACTTTTGCTTATACTTGGAATATTGAAAAGAAAAAAAAATCCATTCACCACTTTCATGTTTTTTTTCTTTCTCAAAAACTCAAAGGACAAAATGACCGCAGCCTCCCCAGAATCAAAACGGATCCAAACAAGCCTTCCTGTGAAGTGTGCTCTCTGAGGATTACCCAGCAGATTTGCTCATTTTCTCACTTCCTTACAAGATTCTTTACAAGCTTACAAGGGACAGGCTTTGGCACATATCTAAAAAGGACATAGAGAGACAAGCTTAAAACACTTTGGGGTCATTGTATAAAGACATGGGCCTGAATTTCAGTGTAAAATCTAGACAATGCATTAAAACTTTATTATTGCTGTGTGTTATGAAAGCACACTGTTTACTATTAAAATGTTGCTTGTAATTTGAGCATTGCCTATGGTTTTGAATGTACAGATTTACTATCTCATAATTTCCAGGCTGAGACAGCAACTGGATTTGCATAATTGCTTGTAGATTATTTCAGCATTATCTAGCATTTTGCACACCCCCCATCTGAAGAGGATGTGGCCACATCCTAAGGGGAAAGTGTGTCTAAAATAGATCCTATAAGTAAGTGCAGCACAAATGTGGGACTGTGGCCTGCAGAAAAACTTGAGTCATGCTGGCAAAATCAGACTTCTGCGGATGACAGCATACTGTGCCCTACTGCTAAACACATCATTTCCACAGCTAGCATTGGTCACCATTGCTGGAAATGAAAAGGAAAGATTCACAAACCTTATGTCTTGGTGTATATAGGGACGCATTGTGAGGTTCTTGAAGAGGACTGACCTGATGAGGAACTAGATCTTCATTCATTGTGTCAGCCTCACTGCTGGCAATGGCATAACCTCTATGAGACAACACGGTCAGTCCTGATCACAGTCTAACCATGCACACAAACAGAGCCTGTCAGCCCATCTCAGCGTCAGGGTTGGTTTCACCAGGCGTCACTGCCTATCGGTCATTCTCCATCCACTCTCGTGCCATATCTTTCAGCATTGGGCGCAGAGCCGATCGGCCCTATACGCTCACTACGCAAGTTGCGTAGGGCCCCCGTCAATTCCGCAAGGCCTTGCCTCCCCCTCGTGTCAAAGCACTTTCAATCTGCTGCAGAGACGAGGAAAAATAGGAAAGAAAGTGAGCAAGATAAGGGTAAGTGATGGATTTTATAAAGCTGATGTTGAAATGGTGGCTGCTGCATTGTGATTTGTCGATTTAATTCTGCATTTGATGAGAGCTTTGAAGACGTGAAACAAGTCGTGCACAGTGTTATCGTGGGCAATTCAAAAGACCAAAATATTTCAAGATACCTTATTATCCGAATTGTTATGTTATTTTTAGAACATATATTAGGTTATGTATATATTTATATTAGCAACCAGTTAAACTAAATTTGGTCTGATTTTCACATTGATCTGAGGGGGAAAAAACGCAGACGGGCTGAATAAAAATGCAAGCTCATTTTCTGACAGGAGGTGGCGCTGAACCACAGAAATACAGAGGAAGTCAAAACAGTATTTACATGCTTGTTTGCACATATATATTTTTGCATTTTAATCTAGTCTAAAACAAGACAGTCTAGAAAAGCGTTAGTATGAGCCATATAATAAGATAATAATAATTGAAATAATACTAAGTTAATACCCCATTGGCAGGTGTTTTTGCTTTATTAAAGCATTAATCTTACATTTTTATATATTTTTCTGAAAGTAATGGTCAAACATTTTAAATTTAACAAAAAAAATTGTATATAGTATGAAATATAGGCTTATCTTCATATTTATATCATGACAATTTTCTAAAAATGTACAATACGGTGTCGATATGTGTATTGAAGGATGGGAGGTGGTGCTTTGGTGAAACCGTAGGTAGTGGGGGCACCTTTTGAAAATCTGCTTAAGGCCCCCAAAATGCTAGGATCAGCTCTGATTGGGCGTTTGCGCAGACTACAATACTTTATAGTCACTGATTCATAGATGTATCGATTGAGCTATTTTGGGCTATATCATAGAGATCAAAAGCATTAAATCTTCCCTTCAACTTTTTCACATTTTGTTGTGTTGTAGCCTTTTGTTAAAATCGGTCTACACTCCATACCCCATAATGACACAGCATAAAACAGATTTGTGATAACTTTCTAAATTTATTACAAATATTAAAAAAAGGTAACACTTTAATATAGGGACCCATTCTCGCTGTTAGTTGATTATTAGCATGCCTATTATTAACATATTAGCTGTTTATTAGTACTTATAAAGCATTTATTCTGCATGACCATATTCTACATCCCTAATCCTACCCAATACCTAAACTTAACATCTAACTTACTACAGTAGCTATTAATAAGCAGCAAATTAAGAGTTTACTGAGGCAAAAGTCATAGTTAATCATTTGTTAAAAGCTAGAATTGGACCTTAGAATAAAGTGTGACCAAAAAAAAATCTCTGGATTAAATTCAGATGACTAAACATGATTTGGAAAGGCAAATACCTGTCTATAAAATGTCTAACAGCTGAAAATGTATATCATTAAACCACGAGGTCAAAAGAAATGCCTACAGAGTTCAGAGATAAGATTGTGTTGATCTGGGATCTGGGAAAGACTACAAAAGAGAAAAATAAAGAGATAACGATATAAGCTGAAAGTTTATTTTCCAACAGGATAATGACCCTAAGCACACAGCCAAGACAGTGCAAGGGTGGTGTAGGGATAGCTCTGTGAATGACCTTGAGTGGTCCTAGACCCTAATCAAATATCTCTGGAGAGACCTAAAAATCCCCAAATCCAACCATTTGCCTGCAAAAAATAATAAAATATAGGGAATTTATGTGGAGTTACCTTCAATAATTATGAGACCTCACTATTCTCACTATAAACTATTAACAATGACTTTTGCCTCAACAATGTTTGCTGCTTAGTACTGAACAACTGAAGAAAATTATAAACGCAACACTTTTGTTTTTGCCCCCATTTTTCATGAGCTGAACTAAAAGATCTAAGACTTTTTCTATGTACACTGTCAAAGTCCCACTAGAGGTACCATCTAGAGTTCTTCAAGCAATGAATGGAGGTCGTTGAATGCCAGTTTTTTTTTTATTTAGTTTTTTCCAAGCCAATAAAGTGCCGAGTGCTCACAGGTGCAAAACAGAAAAAATTCCATAGAGGAAAATCCCTTAAGGGTACTAAGAAAAATCCTACTGCAAAGTACAAAAACAAAAACAAACAACCTTGGTTCAGGTATAACAATGATTCAATCAGAATACTCCTCAATAGCTACTGCACCCCAGCTACAGACTCTCTGACTGCTTCATTACGTGAGAATTTATACACCTGGGTTCAACCATTTCCCAGAAGCCGTAATATCACATGACAATAATATGAAGTATTAACACATAAAAGGATTAAACATCGAATAACACAATTTCCTTCAATACACCAAATGTCAATAGCACAATATACCATAACTTAAATTTAGCAATAATTATAGAAAGTCAAATACCAGAACGCATAAAACAGTTTCCACCCCTTTCCACTCATACTTGGTATCTCCCACTCCCCATGATCCAACACAGCAAAGGTATAAAAAGGCTGACAAAAGTCCTTTCGGGTCTTTTACTCAGTTCAAGATGGCCTCCATTATGTGTGTTGATCCAGGTAATAGCCAACAGTTTATAAGAAAAACTTAAATGTCCACTGGTTTTAGTGTTCAGGTGTGTAAATGTGTATGTGTGTATGTGTTTGGGGGTATCATCCATCTCTCCCCCTTGCTCACACATCAAGGTAAATAAAAGAGTTTTAAAACCCAAGAATGTGTTTGTCTTAATGCAAAAAAAAGGGCTAGGCAGAGGGAACGAACGGCAGCTCTGTGACATACACAAAATGCCTATTTCTCGCAAATATTGTTCACAAATCCGTCTAAATCTGTGTTAGTGAGCACTTACACAGTGCCGAGATAATCCATCCACCTCACAAGTGTGGCATATCAAGATGCTGATTAGACAGCAGATTATTGCACAGGTGTGCCTTAGGCTGGCCACAATAAAAGGCCACTCTAAAATGTGCAGTTTTATCACACAGCACAATGCCACAGATGTCGCAAGTTTTGAGGGAGCGTGCAATTGGCATGCTGACTGCAGGAATGTCCACCAGAGCTGTTGCCCGTGAATTGAATGTTCATTTCTCTACCATAAGCCGTCTCCAAAGGCGTTTCAGAGAATTTGGCAGTACATCCAACCGGCCTCACAACCGCAGACCACGTGTAACCACACCAGCCCAGGACCTCCAACATCCAGCATCTTCACCTCCAAGATCGTCTGAGACAGCCACCCGGACAGCTGCTGCAACAATCGGTTTGCATAACCAAAGAATTTCTGCACAAACGGTCAGAAACTGTCTCAGGGAAGCTCATCTGCATGCTCGTCGTCCTCATCGGGGTCTCGACCTGACTGCAGTTCGTCGTCGTAACTGACTTGAGTGGGCAAATGCTCACATTCAATGGCGTCTGGTACTTTGGAGAGGTGTTCTCTTCACGGATGAATCCCGGTTTTCACTGTACAGGGCAGATGGCAGACAGCGTGTATGGCGTCGTGTTTGCTGATGTCAACGTTGTGGATCGAGTGGCCCATGGTGGCGGTGGGGTTATGGTATGGGCAGGTGTATGTTATGGACAACGACAACACAGGTGCATTTTATTGATGGCATTTTGAATGCACAGAGATACCGTGACGAGATCCTGAGGCCCATTGTTGTGCCATTCATCCATGACTATCACCTCATGTTGCAGAATGATAATGCATGGCCCCATGTTGCAAGGATCTGTACACAATTCCTGGAAGCTAAAAACATCCCAGTTCTTGCATGGCCAGCATACTCACCCTACATGTCACCCATTGAGCATGTTTGGATGCTCTGGATGGCGTATACGACAGCGTGTTCCAGTTCCGGCCAATATCCAGCAACTTCGCACAGCAATTGAAGAGGAGTGGACCAACATTCCACAGGCCACAATCAACAACCTGATCAACTCTATGCGAAGGAGATGTGTTGCACTGCGTGAGGCAAATGGTGGTCACACCAGATACTGACTGGTTTTCGGACCCCCCCCCGACCCCCCAATACAGTAAAACTGCACATTTTAGAATGGCCTTTTATTGTGGCCAGCCTAAGGCACACCTGTGCAATAATCATGCTGTCTAATCAGCATCTTGATATGCCACACCTGTGAAGTGGATAGATTATCTCGGCAAAGGAGAACTGCTCACTAACACAGATTTAGACAAATTTTTGAACAATATTTGAGAGAAATAGGCCTTTTGTGCACATAGAAAAAGTCTTAGATCTTTGAGTTCAGCTCATGAAAAATGGGGGCAAAAACAAAAGCGTTGCATTCTTTTTGTTCCGTGTAATTGTTAGTAAGGCAGTTGTTAAGTTTAGGTATGTGTAGGATTAAGGGATCTAGGATATGGTCGTGCAGAATAAGGCATTAATATGTGCATTATAAGTACTAATAAACAGCCAATATGCTAGTAATATGCATGCTAATAAACAACTACTTAATAATGAGAATTGGTCCCTAAACTAAAGTTTGACCTATGAAACTTAATCATCTTTTAGTACTTGAAATGTAATTGTTTTTAAAGGGATATTTCAAGTAAAAATGAAAATGATCATTTAGTCACAGTCATGTTGTTTCAAACCTGTATGCATTTGTTCCTTCTGTGAAACACAAAATATTTTGAAAACTTGGAACTTTTTGAATTTTTTTTCATACAATAAATGTATGAATGCTTCCATCTCATTATGTGTATGTACCAAAAAGAAATTATTATATGAAAAATAAATACCTTTTTAAAATAAATTCGAATTTTACATTTAAATTATATTGACTTTTTACAGATTATTCTGCCTTTGACATGATACGTTGACAGGATACATGCAAGCGAAAGGCTTGTGCACAACCTTGTGGTGCCATCATGCAACTGTGATAATATTGTGATATTACGTGATGTTTATTGTCAGAATATCCGCTGATTATTTAACAGCAAATCAATGCTGGCTCTGCTCTAAGAGACATTCGCTATTCAGCAAGCTGGTTAGTGTTGCTCCGCTTAACACTTCTGATAAGGAAAGTGACCCAATGCCAATATAAGCAGCAATGTTTCTCCTCTCACATCTCTTTGCGTCGTCTTCTGGCAATCACACACTCGGGCATGTGTGCCAAAGATGTTACATAACCCATTCACTCATCAAAGACTCGCTGTACAGCAGGAACACCTGCTCTCATCAGCTTCTTCTGCATTCATTTACCTCAGTACTGCACTAAAACAAGATAAACACCCAGCTGTGCTCCAAAAGCATGCAGATCTATAAGATGCACACAGTATATAGTTGTATTTTTGAAGATTTTTAAGTAGCACAATTAAGAGTTTCTTTCATTTGTGCTCAAAATAGTTTGACGTGTGAGTCATCTAATGTAGTGTTGTGCACTCATTTAATGCGCAGTAAGGTAATGATACGGCATTATAATTAATTAATAATGACAAAGAGTTTAATTTATTTTTCACTTGTGTGGGTACTTACACTCACCACTAGGTACTCAAATGTCTTAATTACTCCTTTTATTGACACAAATTCTTAAAAACCCCTTCATATCTGATGAGGCCACAGGAGAGGAGTTGTGAATGGCATGAATCAGCACAACTGGATGCTGGTAAGTCATGTGACAATGACAACTTGATGCATGTACTATGTCCAGATTACATTCATACTATATAGAACACACTTTTTAATGGTCATGAAGCAAGTACTTATTCAAAAGAAGTACCTACTCAGACAGTATGCGATTTCAGACACTATTCACTTTCGTTCCTTGATGATTACATTATTTTAAACGAGTCTACCCCCCAAGATTACTGTTATAAACATGAGCCACGTCCAAAAGGTAAAGGAGGAGGTGTTGCTACAATTTCTAACAATATTTTCAGTATTTCTCAGAGGGCGGGCTTCAAGTATAGCTCGTTTGAAGTAATGGTGCTTCATATAACATTATCCAGAGAAACAAGTGTTAATGATAAATCCCCTGTGTCGTTTGTACTGGCTACTGTATACAGGCCACCAGGGCACCATACAGGCTTTATTAAAGAATGTGCTGATTTTATATCCGAGTTAGTGCTGGCTGCAGATAAAGTTTTAATTGTTGATGATTTTAATAGCCATGTTGATGAAAAATGTGCATTGGGATCAGCATTCATAGACATTCTGAACTCTATTGGGGTTAGACAACACGTCTCAGGACCTATTCATTGTCGAAATCATACTCTAGATTTAATACTGTCACATGGAATCGATGTTGATGGTTTTGAAATTATGCACCCAAGTGATGATATCTCAGATCATTATCTACTGTTGCATATGCCATATAGCTAAAGCTGTAAATTCCACTCTTTGTTACAAGTATGGAGAAGCATCACTTCTACCACAAAAGATTGCTTTGTAAGTAATCTTCCTGATTTATCTAAATTCCTCAGCATATCCAATACCTCAAAACAGCTTGATGATGTAAGAGAAACTATGGCCTCTCTCTTTTCTAGCATTTTAGCTACGGTCCTTTTGCGCCTTTACGCTTAAATGAGACATATTATGCCCCTTTTTACAAAATGCAATATTGGTCTTGGGTGTCCCAGAATGTGTCTGTGAAGTTTTCAGCTCAAAATACCCCACAGATAATTTATTATAACATTTTGAAAATGCCTATTTTGAGTGGAAGCAGAAACACGCTGTTTTTCGGGCCTGTCTCTTTAAGTGGAAATGAGCTGCTGCTCCCCGCCCCTTTTCTAGAATAGAGCTGTGTCATTACAGCTCGGACCTGCTAAAAAAAAAATCAGTTTTGGTTCTGATTATCATGTTTATAGCGCTGAAAAATGAGTTTAAACTTCTGATATACGTTTTTCTGAGGGCACAAGCGCACAGAAAGCGGCTGTCACACGGCATGTGAGTATTAAACTAAGTTCTCACCAGCACACAAGTTTACGTTTAAAAACACACATGAGTTACAAAACAGTTGGTTATGTCTGTGGAGGTAAGCTGCTGGGAAATAAATCGCATGTTTATTTTAGATCTGTGTGGCAGCAGCAGCAATATACAGTAAATAAATCAGTAAATCCACTGCTCTCTTGTCTCCTCTGAGGATGGGACTCTAAACAGTGTTCTGTGCTTGTCTGTGCAGCCAAAGGCAGAACAGTTAGCATGTTTTGCTCAAACTTAGAACTGGTACACCGTTGTCTCTTGCGAAATCAAAATGACGGCGCCATGGGTGGAAACTTACAGATTAAGGGGTCGTAATATTATAATGAGATCCCTTTGCAACGTCACCAAAGGAGCGAAACCTGACTCGCTCGTTTTCTCAGATGCTTGCAGAAATAGGCTTACCAAAACAAAGTTACTGGGTTAATCTTTTTCACGTTTCCTTGGTTGGTAGAGCACCAGGGACCGGATGATAGTTAAACGGAAAGTTCAGATTTTCCATGATATGGCACCTTTAATGGAAGATTAAGGAAAACAGTCTGACACCGTGATATAATGAGCACACTCGCACCCTAAAGAGAGCAGCCCGGAAAATGGAGCGTAGCTGGAGGAAAACAAAACTAGAGGTATTTCGTATTGCATAGTGGGAAAGTACCCTATCCTACAGAAAAGCATTAAAATCTGCTAGATCTGATTACTTTTAATTTATTTTAGAAAAAAACAAACATAACCACAGGTATTTATTCAATACAGTGGCTAAATTAACGAAAAATAAAGCATCAACAGGTGTTGACATTTGCCAACAGCACAGCAGTAATGACTTATGAACTACTTTACTTCCAAGATCAATACTATTAAATATAAAATTCTAACCATGCAGCCATCAGCCACAGTATCGCATCAGATAGTGTGCTATAGATCCCCTGAGGAACAATTACACTCATTCTCTACTATAGGAGAGGAAGATTTGTATAAACTTGTTAAATCATCTAAACCAACAACAACATGTCAGACCCTATTCCATCTAAGCTACTAAAAGAGGTGCTTCCAGAAGTCATAGATCCTCTTCTGACTATTATCCATTCGTCATTGTCATTAGGATATTTCCCCAAAACCTTCAAACTGGCTATAAGCTCTAATTGACTTACATTTACATTTAGTCATTTAGCAGACGCTGTTATCCAAAGCGACCTTACAAATGAGGAAAAAAAAACAGTCAAACTAACAAAAAGAGCAAAAATATATGTGCAAATGACACTGTCTCGGTTAGCCTAATGCGGTTACACGTAGCAAAGGTGTAATACATCTATACAGTTAATTATATATATATATATATATACATATACACCTACAAATTACATACTATCTGTAGGCCCTCTCATCAAAAAACCACAACTTGACCCCAAAGAACTAGTTAATTACAGACCAATCTCGAATCTCCCTTTTCTGTCAAGAATACTGAAAAGGTTAGATCCTCACAATTATATCCTTCTTAGAGTAAAATGGTATCTGTGAGGATTTTCAGTCAGGATTTAGACCTTATCATAGTGCAGAGTCTGCTCTCATCAGAGTTACAAATGACTTGTTCTTTTCATCCGATCGTGGTTGTATTTTTCTATTAGTGCTACTGGATCTTAGCACCGTGTTTGACACTATTGACCACAATATTCTTTTGAATAGACTAGAAAACTTTGTTGGCATTAATGGAAGTGCATTAGCATGGTTCAAATCGTACTTATCTGACCACCATCAGTTCGTAACACTGAATGAAGAGGTATCATATCGATCACAAGTGCAGTATGGAGTACCTCAAGGCTCAGTACTAGGGCCGTTACTTTTCACGCTTTACATGTTACCCTTGGGAGATATCATCTGGAAACACGGTGTTAGCTTTCACTGTTATGCTGATGATACTCAGCTCTATAGTTCTTCGCGGCGAGCAAAACATACAAATTTGAAAAATTAACAGAATGCATAGTCGATATAAAAAAAACTGAATGACGAGTAATTTCTTACTGCTAAATTCTGAAAAAAACAGAGGTGTTAATTATTGGACCTAAAACCTCTGCATGTAATAACCTAGAACACTGTCTAAGACTCAATGGCTTCTCTGTCAGTTCTTTGTCATCAGTTTGGAACCTAGGTGTGCTATTTGATTGTAATCTTTCCTTTGAAAGCCACATTTCTAGCATTTGTAAAACTGCAATTTTCCATCTCAAAAATATATCTAAATTACGAACTATGCTTTCAATGTCAAATGCATAAATTTTAATTCATGCATTCATGACCTCAAGATTAGATTATTGTAATGCTCTATTGGGTGGTTGTTCTGCACGCTTAATAAACAAACTCCAGCTGGTCCAAAATGCAGCAGCTAGAGTTCTTACTAGAACCAGGAAGTATGTCCATATTAGCCCGGTTCTGTCAACACTGCACTGGCTCCCTATTAAACATCGTATAGATTTTAAAATCTTGCTTAATATTTATAAAGCCCTGAGTGGTTTAGCACCTCAGTATTTGAACAAGCTCTAATTGCATTATAGTCCGCCACGTCCACTGCGTTCTCAAAACTCTGGCAATTTGATAAAACATAGAATATCAAAATTAACTGCAGGCGGCAGATCCGATTTAGCGACCAACCTCTGGAATAACCTATCAAACATTGTTCTGGAGGCAGGACCAACTTTGTCAAATCATTTGTTTAGAATCTAGATTAAAGTACCATCTCTTTTTTACTGGATTACACTAATACACTAGCACATTTCTAGATTCAATCAGTTAGGGCTTTAGGCTGCATTAATTTGCACAACCGGAACCGGGAACGCTTCCCATAACACCCGGTGTACTTGCTACATCATTAGAAGAATGGCATCTATGCTAATATTTGTCTGTTTCTTTCTTATTCCAAGGTCATTGTAGCCACCAGATCCAGTCTGTATCCTGATCAGATGGTCATTGCAGTCACCCGGATCCAGTACATATCCAACCCAGATGGTGGATCAGCACCTAGAGAGGACCTCTACAGCCCTGAAAGACAGCGGAGACCAGGACAACTAGATGAGCCCCAGATACAGATCCCCTGTAAAGACCTTGTCTAAGACGACCACCGGGACAAGACCACAGAAACCAAACGAGTCCTCTGCACAATCTGACCTGTACTGCAGCTTGGAATGAACTGCTGTTTGTCTGGACACAGAGGAGAACTGGCCCACGAATGAGCCGGGTCTGGTTTCCTACAAGGTTTTTTCCATTCTGTCACCGAAGGAGTTTTGGTTCCTTGCCGCTGTCGCCTCTGGCTTGCTTAGCTGTGGACACTTAATATCCAGCGATATCGTCGACTTGATTGCACAGAGACTATTTAAACTGAACTGAGCTGGATGATGACATCACTGAATTCAATGATGAACTGCCTTTAACTGAAAATTGAGTGTTTACTATTGTCATTTTGCATTACTGACACTATTTTCTTATTAAATACTGTAAAGTTGCTTTGACACAATCTGTATTGTTGGAAGCGCTATATAAATAAAGGTGAATTGACTTCTCTTGACTGCCCCACTGTGGCCCTCTGTTAGCATAGAAACTGTTCAGTCTGTCCCATTGGTTGTTAATGATTTCTCCTCCCCTCTGGATGTTTCCTCTTCTGCCCTCATTTCCCTTTCAACCCCTAAAGACAGGTTTTCAGCTCCTCCCAATCTTCCTCAGATTCAGACTCTGACAGTGCCATACTTGTACTTGAGTCTGATGCCCCCTTGACCATACAGGCTCCTTCTGCAGTGGTCCACAATGGCGTAACTCCAGACAATGCACATTCCTTGGTGGATGTGATCGATCCACTGGAACTACCTTATACACTGCCTTGTCCGAGTCCAATTTTTCCAACACACAGTGAGGCAAATCCTCCCAAACATCCTGGATTTTATGTCTTCCTCTCACTCTTCAGTTACGCAGATATACCAAATCACCTGGATTCAAACTTGCATCTTTGACTGCTCCTTGTCGTCTTTGTCTCTGTGTCAGCCTATACGCCTGGTGCAGTTTGTGCTGATGTTCAGTCATCCAGGTCTCCACCATATTTTCTCCTCTCTTCTCCACCGTACCACCACTCAACAAATGGTCAATTGGGAGGTGAGGGCTCCTGCCGAACATCAAAAAGAATGGAGAAAATCCAGATGTAGCATTATCAGTAGTATTATATGCAAACAGTACTTTATGCAAGTACTCATCCCATGTCCCTTTTTTTCAGGAGGAAGGGCCCTGAGGAGGTCATGTAAAGTTCTATTAAACGTTCACACTGCCCGTTACCTTGGGGGTGAAATGCTGTAGTTCGCCTCTTCTGTATGCCATACATTTTACACAACTGCTACACAACTTCAGCCTCAAAGCACCATCCTTGATCAGAATGAATCCGAGCTGGGACTCCACATTGATGAATCCATTCCTTGACCAGCACCTTCGCCACTGTTATGGCCCTCTGATCAGCTGTAAGTAGGGCTACTGTGATTTTAGTAAATACATCCATTATAACAAGCAAATTTTCTTTTCCGCTCTTAGAATTTTCCAACACCGTAAAATCCAATGCCACAACCTCCAAGGGTTTGGATGCTTTAATACTATTCATCACTCTACTTACTTTAAGCTCAACATCCTTAGACATAATACATCAAAGACAATTTTTGTAGAACTCCTGAAAATCCTGGTACATCCCGGGCCAATAAAAGCTTTGACGTACTAATTTAAGCTTTCCGTCAATCTCGATGACCTTGATGGTCATGCAGCTGACTAAGAACTTCCTGCTTTAAGACTTGAAGTAACAGAAGCTGTTTTACAGCCCCCTCTAGCATCTGCAATGAATCTGTAAAAAAAGCCTTCATGATCTTCCACTTTATCCCACGGTCTTAACAGCTCAAGTGTGTCTTTTGTCTCTTCTTTTCTTTCTTTCTTACCTGGCTCTCCCCCCTTACTCCAATATAACTTAAACCAGGAAATATCAGGATCCTGTTCTTGCAAACTTCACAGATCTTGTACCTGAAATTTAGGGAAAACAGAAATAATATCCACTGTAGCTACAGATTGTAGTAAAACACTCCCATTGTCCCCATTCTCCGGTCCACCACCACAATGAAGTGCGGAGTCACTTAATCTGATACGGCTAACTTTCCTCCTCCTGCCGAATTTTGTCGGGACAGAGTGTCAGCATTTCCATTCTTCTTCCCATTTCAAAATCGAACATGGCCAACTGCGTAGCGCATCGCTGCTCCACAGCTCCTTATTTAGTCTTCAAATGGCTCAGTGGGTTATCATCAGTAAACATGGTAAATTTACTCCCAATTAAATAATCTCAACATTTCTCTGTTACTGCCCATTTAAGGGTAAGAAACTCCCGCTTTATTGTACTGTAATTATCCATATTATGTTTAGATTCCCTCAGACTTCTACTAGCATAGGCCACTGGCCTTCACTTACCTCCCATGTCCTGGGAAAGCACTGCTCCGAGTCCTGTATGGCTGGCATCTATTCCAAGCAGAAAAGGCTTAGCGAAGTCAGCACAAGCTAACACAGGAGCAGATGTTAATTTCATTTTCAGTGATTGAAAAGCTTCTTCACACTTGTCATTCCACCTCTGTCTGAATTGTTCGCTAGTTAATTATACTCTTTTCTTTTGCTTCTTACCCTTTGGTATATCCCCAATGGCGGCCAACTGATGTAGTGGTGCTGCAATCCTGGCGAATCCTTGAACAAAACATCTGTAATAGCTTGCGAATCCCATAAAAGATCTAAGTTCTTTCACTGTCTGAGGTTTCGCTTATTCTGCCACTGCTTAAATCTTCTCAGGGTCTGTCGCCACCCAATCACTAGAAATGACATGACCCAGGTAGCATACCTCTTGTTGGAAAAAAAACAGCATTTACTAAGCTTAACTTTGAGACCATGAATGCTTTTATCATTGAATATACGTTCCATCAGGCATTAGAAAGTACTTGGCCCATTGGACAAACCATATGGTAAATGGTTACATTCAAACAGGGTACAAAAAGCAGTCTTTTGTTTATCCTTTTCTGCCACTGCCACTTGATTATATCCGCTTACCATGTCCAAGGTGGAAAACCAACACACTCCACTCAAAGCATTTAAAATTCTTTAATTCTAGGCAGTGGATATTAATCTCTTCTTGTTTTAGGACTCAACTGCCTATAATCTACACACAATTGGTGACGAATATGGGCTGCAGCTCTCCCTAATTATTTTTTGCTCAGTTGTTACAGTTGTTTAATGTGAGGTTTAACCACCTCATATTGAGTAGGGGGCAACCTTCTGTACAACCCCCTTTGACAAACTGGAGCATCATCTAACAATGGGATCTGATGCTAAATCAAATAAGTATACCCCAAATCTCCATTTCCTTCAACAAACACAGAGGCATACTTATTCAATAACTTCCTGCCCTTCCCTTCCTGTTCCACATTCAACTTTGTTCAGTAAAAACTGTACAATTTTGTTCTTCCTGTACTGGAGTAAACTGAATGTCAAGATCCCCTCCACTGGTGCACATGACGGACTGATCAGAACCACTACTGCACAGACACGCTAGGGATGTTACGGAGGCGTAATGGGTTCAAACTAGAAAAACAAGTGCACTAGTGCGCCCACCACACCGGTCGATACTCGGTGGCACGTAAATTGATGCCGGACTAAGCCAACTCAACAAAATGTCTGACTGGGATGAGACATACATGAGGGATGCAACCACGCTCGTCGGGTGCAATCATATCGGGATTGTATGTACTAGTGCTATGTATATAGTCCCGTCATTTCCTATGTATGAGTCAATAACTTACCCAGTAGTCCGCACACAATCGTTGGTGCGTCGTGTACATTGACTAATTTACCCACTTCTAACACCTAGCTGACACCTCTATGGGCAAATGAATACACCACCTCTCTGGACGTTATGGGGTATGGTCCATAGAGTGCAGGACGGCACTGCAAGTTAAACGGGCATGACTCCTGGACAAGTGCTTCACATCATTTTCCCTGGCGCCAAGCACTAACAAGAGTTCCTTGTCTCGATCTGACTTTCTCTCAGGACTTACGGGCTCCTCTATTGCAGTCTCTGTGTCTGGCTAGCTGACATTCACTATAAGCTCCTACCCATACATGCATTGAAACCCCTTCTGCCACAAATCGTGCTGCTGCGTGCTGAGTGACCCAGCAGCTGCACCTATAGACCCGGATGTGGCGCCCAGGAGCAGTGATCTCGACATGATTTTGTCTTTGGACAACTCTAAGAATATGCGGATAAATAAAGAGCGTAATCACAAACCTACTCAAGCACACACACACACAAAAAAGACTTGTACGACTGCCATCCTATCCACATACAACAATTCGGCATCAAGATTCCGTGGAGTGCGCAGTACTGTACACATCAAACACACCTATGATTATTAACTATCGGTCTGAATCCTATTAGTGAGAGCCGTGGTATTGACAGATCCAACAGCGGAGAAACACGGCCCTTTCAGACCAGACTCACGGACAGCAAAGGATTGCAGAAGGGGGTCAGAATCAAAACTCAACACATGCGCGGTACAAGAAAGAACACACAGAAGACCTCACATGAAGGCTCTCGTGACAAGCACAACACAATAGATATAAACCTGTGCGATGTAGTCACTACGCTCGATCTACTGCTAATGACACAACTAACACGACTCATTAGTCAAACCGAGGCATCAGGCAAAACTATCTCACAGTGATACTACTCCTGCCCCTCTCTGGTAGGGCGGTGTTGTGCGTGTGCTAGGGTGCGCGATTGGACGATACTCGAGCAGCTGTACCGACCTGCTGGGTAGTGGGGGGGAGCGTGCTGCCGCGTGCTCGTGTCTGCGTGTATGTAGTACACAGGTCGCGGCCTCACTCGAATAGGTGTCATAAGCTTAGACCTCATCACAGTAACGCCAGGCAACTGGACTTGCCTCCCCACTAGGCGTAGAAAACCACGAAAACAGGCTCAGACGCAGCACGGCAGACCGAGAGGGGGAAAACACGATAGAAGAGACGGACAACGATGAAGTAAGGTGTCGCGTGTGTGGGGAGCTGAGCGAAGAAACGACACGTGATGTCCGCGGTGGGAGGTCGAAGAAAGTGAAGTGGGTGACAAAAGAAGTGGTGGTGATGACTCAGCAGGATGCGGGCATCTGCACGAGCACAGGGATCAGGGTCTAGCTCATAAAAGGCACTCGGACTGGCCTACGATAGCAAAAGCATAGCAACATTAATAGTCATCCGTAGATAGCCAGATTATACTTCTATGTGTTAAGTGGAGCATGTGCAGTAATACAGTTCTATCTATATCCCCTACGTGAGACAGGATAGACTTCGCGACGATAGCGACCGGGCTACTGCGGTTCGTGTGGCATAGCATTAATGCAGCCATAAATACCGCTGTACGGTAGGAAATTAGAAATGATGATGGCGCTTGATCACTATGATAGAGAGTGCCCGACTGACTGAGATGATCTCAGGGCTATTATGCTTATTTAAACAACCTGAGTGTGCTTCATGCACACTCCCTGCGTGACCACTTTTGAGTGTTCCTCGACATCAACACGCATCAGTAGACTTCTGAAGATGAGGATCTGCCCTAGACAATGTGTCGTTCCTCTGGAAGTATGCTCGATGCAGAGATAGACTTGAACACCATCGCAGCTCGCATCGTAAAGGAAAGTGAGCGTCACTATTTGGACCCTTTAATTCCGGGACAAAAGCGGGAAACACTGTTATGCAGGAGCACTGGTAGTTTTTCCCCTGGTGCGTAGCCTGCTAGCAGCCGTTGTGGCCAACTGCACTCAATGAAAGATAAATTCCAACATAAATGCATTTAGGTTCACTTCCCGGACGGACTTGCGGTGCAATGCGAGATCCCCCACGATCCTTCGCACAGACACACTCTATTGCGTGCTGTGTGGTGCGTAACAGAAAACAGTCTGGCACAACTAAATACTTAAAAAAATTAACATGTTAATTTTGTGCTGCTATATTTGATTTGGAACTCACATGTGAAAATGTCTAAAACTTTTCAAGACAAATTCAAATTTACATCTGGAAAGTAGTGAAATGACTTAGTGTTTTAAAAATATTAGCAGTTTTTTTTTCTTTTTTTCTTGGAATTCCAAATCTAGAAATGTGCCTTTCCATCTTCCAAAAAAATATGCAAACATCAACCTAAAACACATGCATAAAATGCATTATACTGCCTTCCAGTACTGTACAGTAGGTAATGCCTACACAGAAAATATGTATCCCATAAAAGGACTTTGTCATTTATGTATGCCACATAGATAGATTATGTATGTTTTTATTTATTTGTTTATTTGAGTTATTGTTTTTATAAAATATGCATAAACATTTTTTAATGCACACTTGGATTTTTTAAAATTAAATGTATATGTATTTTCAAGTCTAAAATGAACTCTCTATGACATACATACAACATGTGCTAATGGTCCCACAATCCTATTGAGAAAAAAAAATATTTATATATATATATAGTTTTTTTTTATGGGCTGAAAATTTATTGTATTTTAAATGTCCTTTATAAATGAAGAACAGAATAAATAGCTTGATTTTTCTCATGCTCTAGTTATGTGGAAGAACCTGTGGGAGTTGTTGTTCACAGTTTCGGTGCAAGATGTTCATCTAAAGCACTGCAGAGTTGAGCAAGGGCCACTGGCCATGTTGCATTCTGAGAGCAATTGGACCAGGCAGAGTTTCATAGCATATGAACATACACTAACTCTTATCACACTTGACATTTTCTGTTTTGGGGTCCAGCCATGCACACAGCATTCGCAGCACACCACTGGGCTGTAATGGGGAGTGATAGACTCAGACGAGTAACACTTAAACCAAGTTTGTGTGTGTGTACTTGTGTGTGCAAGAGAGAGACCACAGTGGTTAATACGGACAGTGCTCAGGTTTCTGTGCTAACATTTCTCTCACAAACTAGCAAAAGCAGAGGAGCTGACATCAACTGAATGAGCTCACTGATGTCTTAAACAGATACAGCTGGGTCTAAAAGTCAGAGACCACAAGTGAAAATGCTCCTATTTTCCATTTTTTCTTGTTGAATAATTTTTCCATTGTAAATGATATTATCAGTAAAATAAAACTGTTAAATTGAAAAATCTAAATTATTTTAAGATTGTCTTAGAAGGAATAGGTATTCACCTATTAGGGATAGACAGCACTCAATAATGTTATCAAGTATGATTTGAGAATGTTCAAAAGGAGGCAAGGAAAGCTGATATTTGGTTGAAAGGAGTTACAGTTGTCATTTACACACATTTACATTCGTTAATGAATTTGGTCTTGGACTTGACTGTACATGCTGCTGCTAGTACTGTTATTCCTGTCGCTGTAATTATTGCTGCTGCTGCAGAGCAAGCACAGTGACTTTCTACTGCTAAGATATTCAAAGGTATGCTTCTAATGAGCATGCTAGATATGCTGCCTCTGCAAAAATAAACATACATAATATGCAGATCTAGACAGGTGGTTCTGGGGGAGGAGGGGTGCTGCAGGTCTGGCTTACAACAAATGCTGAAGTACTATTTAAATGTTGCAAGCAACAAGCAAGTTAATTTGCTGCAGATGCAACAGAGGTCAATCAGTGCCATGCAGTATAAAATGCAATTACTAGCAGACTCTATGTGAAATAGCTTAATTGACATCTAGATTTTTCTGACTGAAGTATAAACATATTAATAGATATAACAATGTTACTGTAATAATTTAGGTACTGGCAGACCTGATATGCATGTTGTTGTTGCTGATACTTCTACACAAATAGACATATACAGTATATCACCCAATAAGGCTGCGGACAAACAAAAGATCTAAAACCAGGAATGCCCCAAAGACCATTACGAAACACGTTTACTAGCAATGTTTGCTTCATAACATGCATAATGTAGTGTTGTGCCCAGTAACTCACTCAACTTGCGAGTAGTACCATCTTGCAGTCTATTTGAAGATAAAGTCCTTTCTCCATTCCTTTTCCTGAAAATGTAAAACTCCCACAGTGCAAATAAGAGATTTTATTTCAACAAAACTTAAGATAAAGACTTACTGACCCTTCAGAATGTTTGGTGAAGGTTCATGCAGTACAGTAGGATGACGTCATTCATAGTGGTCAGTTCTCATTGGCTATCAAAGACCAGTGTCTCTTACACTCTACATTAAAAATATATAATATATCATTATAACGTACAGGCTTTGACTGTGTTCTTGCCATGCCTTTTCTGAAGAGTTTGCAGGGTCTGACTGATTTATACTGATTTATTTTAGTCTGCAAGCTCATTGGCTGCAGACTAAGCAGAAGCCAATCAGCGTGCACCATGTAGTATACAACATTATTGCTAGCAGAGATACATGCCACAGTGTTTCCTGACTGAACTTTTGTCCAATTATTTAATTAATTAATTAATTCATTCATTAGGGTTGGAGTGGATGTAACGGTTACTAAGGCTGATAAGGAAGACATAAACAAAAAAGAAAGTGGAGGAATCACTCTGCAGCACACTCTCTGATGAGCACCGCTTGTGGGCAGTTTGCAACTGCCAAGCAAAAAGAGTGTGAGAGAGACAAGGCGCGTTTCCATTACAGATTTGCGCAAAACTTTGGTGATATTTTATTAATGTCGATAAAAAAAGTGTGAAATGACGCTGTTTCCATTAACCAATGTTATGCGACTAAAACGTAAACTTTTGCCTCTTGCGATAAGTTATGGCAACAGATTTTAGTGGGATTTTGACGTATTTTGTCTATATTTATTCAAAGGAGGCTTATGTGTGTATCTTTACAGAAGCGGCAAAGAGAGCCGCTTCAGAAACGTGCGTGGCGCGTCTGGAATAAACCATAGACTGTATAAAAACATTAACACAAGCTTTGAGTGGCCTTAATCAGCTTCAGTGGCTGTATCAGAGCCACACTGCACGGCAGACTTGTGCAGTGTAAATTGTCTAAGCATTAATGGTAGGGAAAGCCCCTTATACTGGAGCCTTATTACCTCATTCATCCATCCATTCATTCCAGGTTTACATTTTGAATCCCAGATTCTCAATCTGTATGTATTTCAGAAGTTTGCATGTATATATTTTCCTTAAATGGAAGAGAAGGTAAAGCCTATTTTGCTCACTGTCCATAATGGAGGCTCAAGCCTGAGACTTCAACATGAAGACCTGGACTTACTTGAATAAATTTAGTAATAACTAGACATGAGGGTGAAACTGAGATGGAGGAGAGATACTGAAGTCATTGAAGAAGGCAGAAGAGAGCTTATATATCACATTTCACATCTACTTAATCTAACAATGTATTGTTCCATGACTTGATCATTGGGAGGGACCAGTTTGGCCATTTCTAATTTGTTTTTTTTGGGGGGGGGGGGACTTGTCCCCCTCAATGTCTATGGTGGTTAAGGTCCTTTGGGCATAGAACACAAACATTTAAATCAAATTAACAAAGAGCAAAACTATCATGTAGTTGAATAAACTTGATTTCCATATGTGTATACTTTCAATCCGTGATGAATACTGCTGGTTCTGTCCCTGACCATATGAGGGCTGACGTCAGCCAGGGATGGAAGGATGGTGGTCCGAGCTCTGTCCATCCCCCCATCATGAGTCTAATGTAAAACACACTGAACACTGGAAAGATGAATTGCATCTTCTACATCACAGCTTCTGAATCACTGGGCCTCTTGTAATGACCTGTCCTAAACTGTCCTTCCTCCATGTGCACATCCTCACACACACAACACCACAGCGTTTGTTGGGAGGGCATGTAATCTTTGAACGTGAGTGGTATGTGAATGGTGTAGATTATGTGAACCAGCTGTGGCAAGTGTGTATTGTACTGACATCTTTTCCACATCCATGCCGTGGTGACACAACATTATCTTCTAATGATTTGTAAGATCACTAACTGTTTTTTAAAGGAATAGTTCCTCTCCCAACACGAAAAATCCCACACTTTGACCAAAGAACAAAAAATGTTTATTGTCTCAGTGTCCGTCTAAGAGTGACATATTATATCAGGTAAACATGGGCGTATTTGCAGGGGGATGGATGTGGGAGGGGAGGTAATCACCTTGTGCTTGAAATGGGATAGGATTTGGGTGAGACCATTCCTATCACGCAGACTGATGGTAAAATGTGCGATTATAACTAATGCTGCAGTTAATAAAAGGTTACTTTTCATATAGCATTCATAATTGAGAGCCTATGTTCTACTGAGATGATTGGAAAAGCGGGCCTTCAGATATTCAAGAGATGCATGATCAAATCATTAAAGGGCCTGAGAACTGTTAAGGAGTAAAGAAAAACAATATCAATGTAAAACAGTTAAGTTAGATTGACTACTTCCCCTGGCATGTTGTATTAGAACATTCTGTCAAACTATAGCCTAAGTGCCTAAATAATATAAAATTAATTATATATCCTATGTAAACAGGTATTGTTAACTAGGCTATTACTTTATTGCGGTTATGTTATCAACCAACTTTGCATGCGTGGATGATAGCACAAAAGACCATTTTACAAAAATAAACATATAAGCAAACAAACAAATAAATAAACCTTATGAGTAAGCATGACCTGGAACTCTTCTAAAACAGTTCACACTTCAGCCCCCCAATGTTCAAACCAAAACTACACCCTTGCTGTCAAGCAAGATTATTAGTCAATAATTAATGACACAAACACTTCTGCACACAAATTATACCGCTTAATATTTTTTACAATAGGCTACTGTTTAGAGCTTTTTTGTTCTGTTTGGAGCTAGAAAGCATTTAGTCCCATTCCACTTTCATTGTAGGGAAGATTCCTCCAAAGGTCTTTGTGTTCCCTGAAATAAAGTGAGTCATATATGTTTGGAAAAACAATGGTGAGTAACTCATAACTATTTTTTTTCTCTCCAAAAAGGTTTTCTTTTCATGCTCTATTGGGTACATGAATCAGTTGTCCAAGCAAAATTATTTTCTACAATAACGATTTAGCATTTATTAAGTGTGTCCAGGAAGAAAGCAACATTTCATGTAATTTTTTTCAAATTAATTTTGAAGCTTGCTTTTCCCGAGTCCCGAGACAGAGTTGTTCATTTCTTTACACATTTCGTCTGCACATCATCATTCTGCAGATTTCCGCTTCATATACTTCTCTGATGATGCATGCTTTACTCAGTCTGCATCCTTTCTGCAGCTACTCCCTGAGCCTGTGGCATTACATGGAGACGTTATAAGCTGTGACACTATGAGAGTCAAGCATTAGCACTCAAAAGGTCACTGCGAACAGTCCACTGATTAATATAAATCCACTGCCATTAGAAACAACATATTACAATTAATGGGAATGATGTGTTTTAGATTCAAATTTTGATTGGGGTAAGCAATGCATTGAGAAGTAGCTCAGTATTATTCAAATAGGTTGCATTTGACTGAACTGGACTTACAATAACTCTAATCTGTTAATTATCACTACATTACACTGTACATTAATGGTACAGTGGAGTATCTTAATATTTTCTTGGTTTCACTGACAGATGGGTGCTGGATGTATTGTGAAAACTTGATGTCTCAAGAGTGTGATGGCCTGAGGAAAGTTCTGTCCTCTATCTGCTGGATCACAGAAAGAAATGATCAACCCACATCCCCCCATTATAAAACACAGAACTATGCAAACATCAGTACAATCCCACAACATGTATAGGATCAAGATACCGATTTTAAAAAGATTTTTTAAAACAGAAAACAAATAGACGTTCAAATCAAAGGTATGATATTGAATGTATGTGTGTATCATATTATCTTTTTATTCTTATATACTTATTTAACCCACCCACCCCCCCCCCCCCCTGCTCAAAAAATAAGAATACTTGATTACTTATAGTTATTACAGACATGTATGATTGCATTATTACTATATACTGAACAATAAAATGAGCAGTGGATGAAAGAAAAAAAAACAAAGCAAGATAATACGTCATAGAGTAGTGTTTCTATAAGTGTTGATGAAAGAAAGACAAAAAGTAAGATATATGTAGCGTCTCGACCCATCTGACACACTAATTTTTATTTGATTTCACAAATCAATTATTCATTAGATTAACAAAACGTCACAGTCACCTCACCCAATAAACTGGATGCCAGGCTGTCTGCTTGCACACCATCCCCACCTTGAAATCACCATGACACTATCATGATATCACTGGTTTTATTGCCCAAAGGAATGTGGGAAGAGCAACTCGCTCATTTTCCTCATAGGAAAGACACAAAATGCCCAGAGAAATGGACTGTTCTCTAATTAATTCATAGGAAAACCTTTCTTTGATTGAATACCCATATCCTTTGGTCATTGTGTATACCATTACTGTCTTGTATATTGTCTGTTGTAGTGTATGCTGTTTTAGTCATGTTATCATAGACCCTAGTTAATATACCCTCACTATTTCATTTCTAGTATCTATGAATTCGCCTTCTTATGATCGAAACAAGTGTGTATATTATATGCTGATACCTATGCAACATATTGATGTTCTAATAATCTGTACTAATTCGTGCCTCAACACTCCAGCGAATTACATATGCGAAATACCAGGCTTACAGACAAAGAGTCATAAAATCCCCATATTTTTCCAAACCTCGACCCGCGTGGGATTTCAGCCTTCGCTCATTGAACGAACCTTTGAAGAGCGTGAATCTCTGCAGCTTAAAAGGCCCACTCCATGTACCCTCCCAGTCGGTGGTTCAGGTAGATGCTAAAATGAAGATGTGAGAAACGCTCCAGTATACCAAAGCTCGTGCCAGGCTCCGGACTAGTCCTTTTCATTCATCAAGTGATTCCCTGGACAAGACAATAATTATTGACAGCAAAGTTAATTTATTCAAGGCTATTTGGTTTAAATCATATAAGTATGAAGGTGCTTCCAGCATTCTGGGCAAAACTGCATTGTTCCCAGTGCTGCTCATTTCATGCGGTTATATAAATATGCTAGTATACCCTTAAATATTCTAATTTGACAGGAAAACCAATTGCTTTGTAAGTGCACTTGTCAGATACACCTGCAGGCACTAAACAAGATACATGTAGGCCTATTTATGTTTTTTTAGCATTTGGATAATGATACTAAAACTCTGTGACCAACTTAACGTTAGGGAGACATAAAGGAAACCAACAAACCCACACACACACACACACACTGAATCCTGTCATACAAGTCTGCTTATTAAAATAAGCCCAAAAACAAACACATTCACTCACAGTTTGTCCACAATGGCCTTTAGTAAATGAAAGCATTTTCACTTCATATGCCATTTGATTAGGCTTGATGTTCTTTTCACTACCAATGACCCAATTATCGGAGGCGAGTATGTAACACTGAGGCTGTTTTATTTATTTTTTAACATATACAGTATTATCTTCACCCATCTCAACCTCACATACACATACAATGCGCAATTTCCCCATGTAAGAGCCACTTTAACTCACATCCCATAGAGCATTTACATAACAGCCCATTCAAATGCAATGACCAAAATCTGAGTGATGTTTTCAAAACGGTCTCCCTCATAACAATCAATCACAAATAATAGAAGGTTGCTAAGTAAACACACACACACACACAGGTTTGTTTTTATGGTTTATGGGGACTCCCCATAGGCGAAGTTAAAAAAAAACAAAGTTTTTTTACTGTACAGACCTTATTTTCTATTGCCCTTTACCAACCCTACCCCTAAACCTACCCCTTACAGGAAACTTTGTGCTATTTTAGATTTTCAAAAAAACTTTATTCTGTATGATTTATAAGCTTTGAAATTAGGGGCACTGAAATGTCCCATAAATCACCTCTCGTTTGTAAAAACCTATGTCCAACCCATGGTTATTATACAAATTTTGTGTCCTCATCACCACATAAACATGCCAAAACACACACACACACACACACACAACACACACCAGACAGAGACATAAAACACATGCTCAAATATATGCACCGGTTGCCATTTTGCATTGATGAAAATAGATATGGATAGCTATCATAGATTGATAATAAGGTGTGGTTATGGTTTCATAGCTACCAGATGACTGAGTCATATTGACATTTTTTGGAGGGGGAAAAAAGTCTGTAACTTATGAGGGTGTGGTTTTCTGTTTATTTAATAACGTGTGGGAACCACGCTGCTGAATCGTGGGGGTCTTTGAGCAAAATGAGTAACCTCATTTTATTATTCCCAAGACCCAGTCTGACACTCCGATGGCCCCGGTAGTAAGTCGCCGTGAGGGGACCTGACACTCGTGATAAGCAGAATAGGAAATTTGCTCTCTTTTTGAGTATAGTTTTATTTTGGATATTGGATAGGTGTGTGGGTGCTTGAATGGGCCCAGC